>OY755238.1:70972806-71259967 GCA_963576725.1 Azorinus chamasolen | reverse complement strand
CACTAGAGATATTTAAATCTCTCCTGACTGAGCAAATCTGACTTATTTTTTCCAAAATGGGTTAGGGAGGGGAAGGGGGTTATAAGCGCAGACAAAAACTGGCAAAATACTCGGCAAGACGAGGGTGGCCAGAAAATGGAAGAAGAAGAAGAAGAAGATATCAAGAGCCAGCAGAGCCAGGCGGCTCGCATTGTGTAGAAATAAAAGGATGAGGTGAACTTCAGGGAGGTGGGATTAACTGTTAATTATTATTTTTCGGATGGAAGTAAAGTGGTGATCGGCAGTGATAACCTGTGTTGATTTGGAGAAAACAAAGCGAGGGCTACAGACCAGACTTAGTGTCAAAGTGGCATAAATCCAGACCTGATCACACACAACTTGCATGAATTCCCGTAAAAAGTTGTGTGTGATCAGGTCTGGATTTATACATCGATGAACACAACCAAAATGTAATTCAATCTTTAAATGTATTGAATGTATGTTTATACATGTCATATATTTTAACATGAGTAAAAAAGAAAAAATAACAACAACTAGAGAAACACAAGTCGACATCAGCCGATACGTCGTCACGCAAGTATTACGAGTCGAAACTGACATTGGTCACGTGACTACTTTAATTTTTCATCAACCGCACAGATAGCCAGATAATGAGGTCGATCAGATAGCCAATGTTACACTTCCGGCAAAATGTCAGAAATCGAACAGATCTTATAACGTTCTAAAGCGGCACCAATTTTGATCTGATAACTGTGTCTAGCATAATACGAGATGAACATTAAAGGCTAACTTTAGAAATGACAAAAAATATTGCGTTTATGTGATTTTGATAGCAATTTTATAGTGCAGAATATTGAGTGAATGTGTAGACCAAAATACTCTGTGCGGAAAATATTCTTGTGATTGTGTGCTCTGAAGAAAGGGACGTTTCATAGAGAAATCCGACATGAGGAAGATGTTGCCCGGGATTGGTGTATTTGGGACCACCCCTACAATCAGATCTTTCATAGCAATATTAAATTCATGTGGTTTTAGAGTTGTAGCACTCTGGGGACGAGTCAAAGCAGAGGCACAACGTTTGGCCGATGAACTACAAATTCCATTTAACACAGATAATGTTGATGAAATTCTGCTAAACAAGGATGTTGATGTCATTGTCATCAGCTGCCCTCCACATATGCAATCACCAATTGCAGTAAAGGCACTAGGAATAGGAAAGCATGTGCTATGTGGTACACCAGCTGGTCCTACACAGGTGGAGGCACTACGAATGGTTCATGCTGCTGGCTATTATCCGAAACTGGTTTCAAGGATGATATACGGACTCCGATTCCTACCCACGATTGTTCGAATGAGACAGCAGATTGAGGAAGGCTTCCTAGGGGAATTAAAGATGTGCGAAGTACGGGTCCACTTTTGGAACTATCCTAAAGACAAATTTGATTGGACTTGTGATGAAATCATGGGAGGAGGAGTTCTCAATTCTATTGGAAGTAATCTTATCGACATTATTACATTTCTGACATCACAAAAAGCTATCAGTGCACATGGGATGCTGAAAACATATACTAAACAGACTGAAAAGATTAAAGGAATAAGAGAAATCACTAGTGATGATTTTTGTTCATTTCAATTGGAACTTGACTATGGTGCATGTGCAACTGTTACTATAAATTCACATATGCCAGGACAATTTTACCAGGAAATATTGATTGTTGGCACAAAAGCACGCCTTACTGCAAGAGGTGCTGATCTATATGGACAAAAGAATGACTCAAGAAAGGAGGAGCTGCTACACTTTGATCCAATAAATTTCAAAGAAGAGGAGCGATATGGTGTATCAGAGAAGATCAGATCTGTTATTCCAACACCCTATCTGAAAGGTGTGATTCGTATGATGGAAAGTGTTAAGGAAGCATTTGATAAGGAAGAAGAACGACAAAGTTATTGCCAAGAATTATTGGAAAATGCAGCAACATTTGAAGACTGTCTCTATGTACAGACTGTAATTGATGCAATAAAAAAATCAAATCAGTCCAAAGAATGGATTAAAGTTGAAGTAAAGAAGGATGAACCAACTCCAAGCCCAATCCTTCCTCATTCAAATAAGTCATTGGCATCTTTAGTACCATAAAAAAAGGAGAGAAGAATAGATTTTGTGACTTGTAAATGGGAACATTTGTTGCCATCGGATCTACCTGGCACCTTGCTATGACTTTCTGAATTCTGCAACTTTGCGAGAAATTGGCATGTACATGTATTAGTCATAGAGCTATAGCAATTGTTAGCCATAAAATCTTATTCTTCTATTACCATCTAATTTTAGTTGCTAGGTGGATCACATAAGATTTCATATTCCTATAATTTTTTAAGACAGGATGAAAGGTTTCAACAAGTATGCATATGAAAGTGCAATATACATAAGATTATATTTAGTTGTATAGCTGGAACCAGGTCAAAATGTCCCACTATCAGGTCCCAGAGTCGAAAGTTCAAACGGCCGACTTTTCCCCTGCTTCACTTATCTTGCTTATTGTAAGATATAGGTCACAGGTGTTGTAATTTGTAAATCATGTGCAATGAGAATACCATAATTCAGTAAAAACATTTTGCTATAACTGTTTGTTGAAATGCTGCTCTGTCTTTTTTACCCTTTACCTGGTGAATACCGGTATTCATGTAGGAAGTGACATTTTTTTTGATGATATCATATGAACACAGGATTTATTTGGCCATTGCAGAAACTGTGTAATAAGACTTATAAAATATTATAATTTATTGCTGTCCTTGATCAGATGTTTCCTACAGGAGCTGTTTGATCTAGGTCTACTCTGTTTGCAAGGGTTGTCAAAAGGCGTCTCTATCTGGTTAACTTAAGGTATTTTAGATTTTAATCAAGACTTCTTTTTTGCCACTTATTGACTGCTTACTGACAAACTACCAAACCAAATACCATAGCCTGTTTAAGGCAAACATGAGACTGTGATGTTTCAAAATTACTCTGAATTACTTGATAAATTACATTTAATGAAATCCATCTACAGGTATTACTATTACCACTTTAACCCAAATTAAACAAAAATTAATGTCAGAGCCAAACATTATTATAAAACCTTACATAATACATTGTCTGTACTAGAGTAATGTGTATATACATGTAGCGTGCTTAAGGTATTTCCTGGATGTTATTTATTAACCCTTTTCCTGTTGAATATTACTGTAAAAAATAATGACATTATGAAGATTTATTAGCTGAATTTTTATAATGGTACAATGTATATGTATTGAAGATTTTTTTATGTAGAAACTGTAGAGTCAGATCTAATATAATTTCATAAGCAAACAGAGCAGACCCAGATCAGATGGCAAATAGGAGCCGTCTTATCTGGGTCTACTCTGCAAAGGCAAGAAAAAGCATTTATATGAAGGAAAGTAATTTTGTAACATCAAACTTGGAGAAGTCTGTTTATATGATAACGGTCAGCTGCAATATTAATTTTTGTTAATCAAAATTATTGGATTAGTAATGAAAATGATTAAATGATATATCACATTATAAAGTTAGGTAGTAGATTGGGTTGGAAGGCAAAGCAAGGTAGAGGGCCATTTTGTCTTGGTTTCGGTTTAGAACAGTAAATTAATTTATGTTGCCTGTGAAGCATTAAAACAGGATTGCATTTTGTCCAGTATTTGTATTGTTCATATGAAATATTTGTTTATTAGGAAGATTCCAAGTTTATGTGCATATTAAATGGGTTTCAAAGAATATGTCTGATAACGTCACAAAGAGAATTCTTCACCATGACAAAAACTGTAGAAGCATATCAATATTATTTCATAAGTAAACAGAGCAGACCTTGATCAGGCAGCTCCCACAGGAGGTACAATCGTAACAATGTATGAGGTTTCTAAAGGGTTCAAGATCGTTATTGATACCCATTTGAATGTCCGGTATAGAGGGGTTTTACATAATCACTTAGATTATTGTGATAGTAGATGCTTAGATATTTGATACATTTCCTTGGCATGAAATCTCGTGTTACTTTCAATGCATATCACTACTGTACATTTTGTTTGTAAGAACATGTAATTTGAAAAGACGTTTTACACGACAGAGTATCTGAAGAGATGATATTTGATATATAAACCTTTCCTTCATGAATATGAACACCTTTTCATGCCTTTGCAAACACAGTAGACCCAGATCAGATGGCTCCTCTAGGAGTCATCTGATCAGGGTCTGCTCTGTATGCTTATGGAATTATAAAAGATCTGATCTAGAGTTTCAACCAATATTAAAAAATTATATGAACATATTTAGATATCTAGCCGTTGATATGCTTTGGTATACATGTATTTATAGCCAATAGCTATTTTGGCTGCCAGTAATGCCAACCTAGCTATGGCAGATGTTAAAAATTTATATGAACATATTTAGATATCTAGCCGTTGATATGCTTTGGTATACATGTATTTATAGCCAATAGCTATTTTGGCTGCCACTAATGCCAACCTAGCTATGGCAGATGTTTGTGCAGGCAGGCCGTGTCCACTCTCTGACTTGTGGAGCTTTTGTCTATCTTCTCCACACTTCGAAGTAATATCAATGGGTATAATATCTCGGTCAAGTTTAAAAACAAGTTATATCGATCCAATGACTGAAATTGTGGCTCTTTGAGGCAATTCTGCAAGGTTATGTCCAGGATGGGAATATTTTGTGTCAGTTTGGCACTCTTGTTAAACCCATTACCTCATAGGCTATTTTTAGATCCAACCACTTTGAATAAATCTACCGAAAAGGAGCATTAATTAGAGAAAAGAACAATTTTAGAATTTTGTAGTTTGAAACCATTGTGATAAATATAGGAGCAAATGCTCTATTTATCACAATGGTTTCACAAAGTGACTATTACAGAGTCGTCAAAAGTCGTCAATATGAGGGAAAGGGTTAACCCTTTCCTCCATACAAAAGTGTTTTCATGCCTTTGCAAACAGAGTAGACCCAGATCTTCTAGGAGCTGTCTGGTCAGGGTCTGCTCTGTTTGCTATAAATGAAGTTTTAGTAGATCTCATTCTGCAGTTTCTACCAATACCAAAAAATCATTTGTAAATTGTAGATATGCCATTTTAATGATTCATAAAATAAATACATGTATTCATGATGTCATTAATTCTTACAGGAATATTCAACAGGGACAGGGTGAAATTAAATTAATAAACCTCAGGTTATAACATTTTTTTTTAAAACCATCTTAGTAGTCTAGTATATGTATCATCATCAAAAAAAGGTGTAGATGGTTGTGGTAGGCTATATCTATTTGGAGGCTAAAAAATGTGTTCAAATTCTGCATTGTCTTAACCCATTCCCTCATAGCCTATTTTTAGACCCAACCCCTTTAGATAAATCTACCGAAAAGGAGCATTTACTAGAGGAAAGGAAATGCTCTATTTATAACAATGGTTTCAAAACCACACAATTCTAAAATTCTCCTACAATGGTTTCAAAACCACACAATTCTAAAATTCTGCTTTTCTATAGTAGTGCTTCTTTTCAGTAGATTAACCCATTCCCTTATATTGACGACTCTGTAAAAGTCATTTTGTGAAACCATCGTGATAAATAGAGCATTTGCTCCTATAGGAGCAAATGCTCTATTTATCACAATGGTTTCAAACTACAAAATTCTAAAATTTCCTTTTCTCTAGTTAATGTTCCTTTTTCGGTAGATTTATACAAAGAGGTTGCATCTTAAAATAACCTATGAAGGAATGGGTTAATTCAAAGAGGTTTGGTCTAAAATAGTCCAGGAGGGAATGAATTAATCAGTATGTTACCAGTATTTGAAATGTATCACATATATATAGGGTTACATGGAGGAGTATATAATCTTGCATCAGTTGATATTTACAGTAAAATCCCTCTAATCTTGACATTAAATTTAGTATAGATGTCATTCTTGGAGATAGGTGACAGCTTAATGCGGGGTGAAAGTCATGCAGATAACTCCTCTAGAAGCTTTCTGTATGACTTTCATCCTGCATTAAGCAGTCACCTGCCTAAAAGTATCTTAAACCTTTACTCCATAAATACGCCTTTCTACGCCTTTGCAAACAGAGTAGACCCCATCAGACGGCTCGTATATGAGCCGGCTGATCAGGGTTTGCTCTGTTTGCTTAAATGGCATAATATATATAGATATGATTCTACAGTTTCTGCCATGGATAAAAAATCCTGTGTCTGTGCTATTGTAACAAATTAATCTAATTAACCCTTCGCTTGCTATTTACGTCAATATACCTACCTGTAAATAGTGAAGACCCAGATGAGACAGCTCCTGCAGGAGCTGTCTCATCAGGGTCTGCACTATTTACAAGTTGATTGTGCAACCAGTGCACTCCACAGCAGTGACTGCACAGCGAAATACTTATACACAGCGAAGATATATGTAATTATACAACAGGACATGGGTAAAGAAGGAGAAATGTATTTTAAAATTCAGCAAGAGAAGGGTTAATATTCATGATGTCATTATATCTTACTTGAGTATTCATTGAGGAAAGGGTTAATTTCTTCTCTACAACAATTCCAGTTTGGAGGGGTTTTACTGTATCACCAAATGGCATGATTAATTTTGATATTATTTTGATATTTTTTATAGGTAAATGTTGATTTTCTATTGACTTTTTATTACAGTCTTGGTTTATTAATGAAGTGCCATAATGTTTATTTTATAGTTTTTTCAATTCATTATCACTATCATAAAACATAAATTTGCATTATGATAAGTATCATCTTTTCAGTATGTAAGTATCTTCATCAGTTTTTATGGAAGTTGTTCATTTTATCTCACTTGTGTGGGTGTCCTATAGTAAACACCCCATCCGTCTGTCCAACAGTCCACCCATCATTCTGTCAGTCAGTCTGTCCATTCATTATGGTGTCTGGTTTTTTTGTCTGCACTCTAACGCAAATACTATTCATCAGATTTTCACCATACCTGCTGAAAGTGTGCGTAGAAATCTAGATCAAGTTTGTTAACCAACCGAATTACTGTACCTCAGGCTTTTCAGGATTATGGCCCTTGGATAACATCAAAATCAGACTTGTTCACTCTCTACGTTGAGCAGTTTCTATCTGATTGTCACTGAAATAGGATCTGCATAATTTCCCCTTTGATAGTATTACCTGGGGTCCTGTCTGACTTGATCAGTGTTCTGGTTTGGGAATATATAGCCAATTAACCTTCCCTCACATAAACATTTTTTCTCGCCTTTGCAAACAGAGTAGACCAAGATCAAAAGGCTCCTTTAGGAGCCGTCTGATCAGGGTCTACTCTGTTTGCTTACGAATTATGAAAGACCTGACTCTACAGTTTCTACGAATACCAAAGTACCCTGTGTACATTATAAGTTATACAGTTCTTTCCCAGGGTACATGACGATTTATTCCCGGCTGAGGAAAATCATGTTGCCCGAGCCGTTAGGCGAGGGTTACATGATTTTACCAGCCGGGAATAAATCGTCATGTACCCTGGGAAAGAACTGTATAACGAATTTATTATACTGCAAAGTTTTACGGTTCGGATAATTTATATAAATCCATTTTGGCATGTTGAATAACTAAACACGCTTATTCCCCTAAAAGCGCCCCTATACATTAATTTTACCCGAAGGTATCCGAAGTGGTTTGTATTGTATTTTATCGGTGTTCGTGTTAGTATAGATGGCTGGACGATATAATAACTCCTCTTAAAACAGTTTTATTGGTCATTTCAAACAATGATGTTTTATAATTCGTTTCTGCATTTTTTTCTTTACGTATCAATAGGTGTCTATTATGAATTTTGCTATTGTTTAGCCGAGTCGAGAAGTCGGTCTTTTGGTTTCTGACCATAATATGTGGGGCCTGCCATGGGGAATTTCTGTGTACCCTGTCAGCTCACAGGGTACATGGACTCATGTACACGGCTAGTTAACCAATCAGAATTGAGGATTTTACTTTGCAGTATAATAAATGCCATTATAAAACTTCAGCTTATAATATTCATGATGTCATTGTTTCTTATATGAATATTCAACAGGGAAAAGGTTTAACAATATCTCACGTTTTCAAATAGTAGAATGATATACAGTAAAACCTCTCTATAACGGCCACTAAATTTCATCAAGTATTTTGTGTTAAAAGCAGGTGGCTGCTTAAAGCAAGGTGAAAGTAAAACAGAACGCTCCTATAGGAGCGTTTTGTTTTACTTTCACCTTGCTTTAAGCGGCCACCTGCCCTAAATACCAACTAATTAACACAATTTAGTGGCAGTTACAGAGAGGGTTTACTGTACAGTAAAAAACCCTCCAAACCTGATGTTCAGTTATGTATCAATGTTGGAGACAGATGGCAGCTTAATGCAGGCTGAATGTCAAGCAAAAAGCTTTCTATATGAGCTTTTTGCATGACTTCAGCCTGCATTAAACTGCCACCTGTCTAAAAGTATCTAAATTCGTCCCTACTAGAATTCCGGTTTAGAGGGGGTTTACTATACAAGTACTGATAAAGCCACTGTTGATGTTCAACAAATTGGATAACCCTTTACACCATGAATATTTATACATGAATTCACAGCATGAATATTAACTTATGTTTTTTTAATAATCACGAATTTTTGACTATAGAACCAGGAAGAATCTGTAGAATCAGATCTTTGTAATTTGTTAAGCAAACATGGCAAACTCTGATCAGAAAACCACTACAGGAACCATCTGATCTGGGTCTAGTCTGTCTGCACTGGTGCCAAAAGTCAACACTAAGGAGGAGTGAGTTAAAAGTATAGAAGAGAGGAATTTGAACAGATAAAAGAATTGATAGCTGCATAATGAGATATACATGTACTGTTTTTTATTTATTAACCCTTTACTCTATAAATACCCCTTTCTATGTCTTTGCAAACAGAATGTTCCTTTTCTCTAGTTATGTCTCCCCCATTTATGGGGAGATATATTGTTTTTGCCAGAGTTGTCTGTCTGTCCGTCCGTCCGTCCGTCTGTCCGTCCGTCCGTCCGCACTCACCAAAGGGTAGTTGTGTGACTTTTTCTAACTAGTCCCACAAGTAAAATCATTAACCTGGCCATCTCTTGTGACATTAACCTGGCCATTTCTTGTGACATTAACCTGGCCAGTTGTGGGACATAGGGTTAGGGTTAGGGTTAGCTTCCAGATCATTCTTTTCCAAAGTTAGAGCCAAAAATAGTTTTTCTTGTGGGACTAGTCACACAAGAAAAGATCAAAGGAAAAAGTCACACAACTACCCATTTGTTAGCATGTCCGTCCGTCTGTCCGTCTGTCCGTCACAAACTTGTGTCGCGCGTATCTCTGAAACCAGTTGGGCTAGAGTCACCAAACTTCACAGGAATATTCACCAGCATGAGTTGTTGTGCACCTGGGGTTTTTGAATTGTCTCCCTTTGATAATTTTGGAGTTATTGCCCCTGATGACTTAAAATTAGAAAAACTTTGTGTCGCGCGTATCTCCCAAACCGCTGGTACTAGAGTCACCAAACTTCACAGGAATGTTCACCAGCATGAGTTGTTGTGCACCTATGGTTTTTGAATTGTCTCCCCCTGATAATTCTTGAGTTATTGCCCCTGATATGAATACTTAAATTTATACAAACTTTGTGTCGCGCGTATCTCTGAAACCAGTAGGGCTAGAGTCACCAAACTTCACAGGATTGTTCACAAGCATGAGTTGTTTTGCTCTTGGCTTTTTTGAATTGTCTCCCCCTGTTAACTTTGGAGTTACTGCCCCTGATGACTTAAAATTAGACAAACTTTACTTAGTGTTGTGCATATCTCTGAAACCACTAGGGCTAGAGTCACCAAACTTCACAGGAATGTTCACCAGCATGAGTTGTTGTACAACTGGGATTTTTGAATTGTCTTCCCTTGATAACTTTGGAGTTATTGCCCCTGATATGATTACTTAAAATTAGAGAAACTTTGTGTCGTGCATATCTTTAAAACCACTAGGGCTAGAGTCACCAAACTTCACAGGAATGTTCACCAGCATGAGTTGTTGTGTACCTGGGTTTTTTTAATTGTCTCCCCCTGATAATTCTTGAGTTACAGCCCCTGATATGTTAACTTAAAATTAGAGAAACTTTGTGCTGCCTGTATCTCTGAAACCAGTAGGGCTAGAGTAACCAAACTTCACAGGAATGTTCACCAGCATGAGTTGTTGTGCATCTGGGATTTTAATTGTCTCCCCCTGATAATTTTGGAGTTACTGCCCCTTATGACTTAAATAAGAGAAACTTTACTTTGTGTCACATGTATCTCTGAAACCACTAGTACTAGAGTCACCAAACTTCACAAGAATGTTGATTAGCATGTGCTTTTGTGTACCTGGGGCTTTTGAATTGTCTCCCCCTGACAATGTTGGAGTTATTGGCCCTGATGACTTAAACATTAGACCCTGATAAGTTTGGAGTCACAGACATTACTTTTGTGTATTGGAAAGAGAATGGGAGGGGGAGACATCTGTTTTTGTGACAAAAACAAACCTCTAGTTAATGCTCATTTTCAGTAGAAGAGGTTGGATCTAAAAATAGCCTATAAGGCAATGGGTTAAAGCAAATGAACATGGGAATTGTTTTTGTCATTGCAGAGTCTGTAGAATCATATCTATATTGTTCCGTAAGCAAACACAGCAGGCCTTGATCAAACTACTCCTGTGGGAGCTGTCTGATCAGGGTCTACTCTGTTAGTGCATACCTATGAAGAAATGGGTTAATGACAGATAGTGCAAATCCTGATCAGCAGATAGTGTGGATCCTGATCAGTCAATGCATTCTTACACGATAATGTACTTGAATCAACAGTTTGGAATTTGTCAAAGTTGCCTATTGATGATGGTTTCCCTAAAGAATATTTTTGATTGAATTGGTCACCATATGAATATTCATGCACTTAACCCTTTCCCTGTTGAATATGCATGTAATTATTAATGACATCATGACTATTTATTATCTGATTTTTATAATGGCAAATGTACAATATGACTGTATGGAATTGGTAGAACCTGAAGAGTCTAATCTATTTTCATTTCATAAGCAAACAGGGAAGACCCTGACTAGATGAGGAACTGTCTGATCTGGGTTTACAGTGTTTGCAAAGGTGTGATAAAATATTTTTTATAATGTACAGTAAAATGCCACTAATGCGACCACCTATAAAATGTATAATTATGGGTGCTAGATGCAGGTGATAGCTTAATGCAGGACAAAAGTAATACAGAAAATTCCTAGAGGAGCTTTCTGCATTACTTTTGTCGTGCATTAAGCAACCACCTGCTTATAAAGACACCCATGTTTATTCATTAAGTGGTCGCATTAGAGGGGTTCTACAGTATATAGAAATGTTTGATACTGATAGAAATTATACAGTCAAGTCTATTATAATATCATAAGTAAAAAGAGCTGACCCTGATCAGACAGCTCCTATAGGTTTGCTTCTTTGACATGATAAAGATCTGATTCCATAGTTTTTGTCAAGCAAATAATTCCAGTGAAAAGTGAACAAGAACAGTGTAAATATTCAGCTAATAAGTATTCATGATGTCATTTGTTTCTTACATGAGTATTGAACAGGGAAATAGTTAATGGATATTCATGCAAGTTTATTGGTTTATTTTCTGGCGTTAGTTTTGACGCGGACAATGTAGCATTCATAGATTTTTATAATTTGAGGCATATTACCTGTGTTCTGTTCAGTATTGCAGAAACTTGCTGCCATAAAGTTTTAGCTCAAGTTATTTTACATATCTCAAACATCTAAATTGCCACCTAGAGGTTTTATGTATCTTTATATCTTGATATACATTGAAATGTTCAAGTGTTCAGCACCTTGAAATGAATGTAGGATCTGTTTGGTGGTACATGTACATGTAGAACTCTTTTCTCCATGAATAATCAATATCCTTTTCTCTAGTAAATGCTCCTTTGCAATAGATTTATTCAAAGAGGTTGGGTCTAAAAATAGCCTATGAGGTAATGGGTTAAATAATGACAGCATGAATAATAACCCATTCCCTCATAGGCTATTTTTAGACCCAACATTTTTGAATAAATCTACCTAAAGGGAGCATTTACTACCATAAAGGTTAATTTTGGAAGTTTGTAGTTTTATAAACATTGTGATAAATAGAGCATTTGCTCCTATGTGCCAAATGCTCTATTTATTACAATGGTTTCAAAAAGTGATCGATACGAGGAAATTGGTTAATTAGTAGATTAGATTGTTATATAAGCACAGGGACACAGGAAGTTTTGGCCAGGGCAGAAACTGTAGAATCATATCTATATTATATCATATGCAAACAGAGTAGACCCAGATCAGACAGCTCCTACTGGAGTCACCTGATCTGGCTCTATTCTGTTTGCAAAAGCATAGAAAGGGGTATTCATGGAGTTAAGGGCTAATGTTGAATCAATATATAACCCTTTACCTCATGAATATAAGGACAGCGATGATATTAATTAGATATAAGCAAACAGAGCAGAGCCTGATCAGATGGCTCCTACAGGAGCCATCTGATGTTGGTCTACTCTGTTTGCAAGCACAGCAAAAGGTATCATTAGATATTAATCCTTTCCCTGTTCTACATTTGTTCCAAAAGTCCAAATTGCAATACCTATTGAATATTCAAGGACAAAATACATGTACATGTAGTTATAATGGAATATGAAAGATGGACCATTGCAGCCATTTCAGAAACTAAAGAAACATATCTATCAGATCTCATTAACCCTTTCCCTGTTCTATGTTTATTTCAAATTTCAATACCTGAATATTCATAGACAAAATAGTTCTACTGAAATATGGAAGGTGCAAAATTGTAGCCATTTTAGAAAGTAAAGACGCAGATCTTACAAATTCCATTAGCAAACAGAGCAGACCCTGATCATACAGCTCCTATAGGAGCCGTCAGGTCTGGGTCTACTCTGTTTGCAAATGCGTGAAAACATGTTTATATGAAGGAAAGAGTTAACAGCAGACCCTGATCAGACAGCTCCTATAGGAGCCATCTGATCTGGGTCTACTCTGTTTTAACTCTTCACTTGCTGAATTTTAAAACACATTTCTCCTTCTTTACCCATGCCCTGTTGTATAATTACATACATCTTCACTGTGTACAAGTATATCGCTGTGCAATCACTGCTGTGGAGTGCACTGGTTGCACAATCAACTTGTAAATAGTGCAGACCCTGATGAGACAGCTCCTGCAGGAGCTGTCTCATCTGGGTCTTCACTATTTACAGGTAAGTATATTGACGTGAATAGCAAGCGAAGGGTTAAGATGCATGAAAAGGTGTTTATATGAAGGAAAGGGTTGATTTATGGACTCAATGTTTTAAATGATACATTTACAATGAATTTTTTGACGGTGACAAACCTCAGAATTAGATCTATATTATTCAATAAGTAAAAAGAGCAGACCTTGATCAGACAGCTCCTACAGGAACTGTCTGATCTGTGCATATTCTGTTTGCAAAGGTGCCAAAAGTCATCTGTATGAGAGAAAGGGTTAACCCATTCCCTCATAGGCTATTTTTAGATCCAACCTCTTTGAATAAATCTACCGAAAAGGAGCATTAACTAGAGAAAAGGAAAATGTTAGAATTTTGTAGTTTGAAACCATTGTGATAAATAGAGCATTTGCTCCTATAGGAGCAAATGCTCTATTTATCACCATGGTTTCAAGAAGTGACTATTACAGAGGTGTAGAAAGGCTTATTTATGGAGGAAATGGTTAAATGCTGGCTACAAGTGATGCAGAGAATTCTGTATTTAACTCTTTACCTGGCAGAGGGAGATGCTTGTTGATGCCATTGCAAACAGAGTAGACTCATCAGACAGCTCCTGTAGAGACATACAATCAGGCTCTACCTCTGTATGCTAATGGAATGATATAGATCTGATTCTAAAATTTCTGCCATGGACAAAGGTTCCTGTGTTTATATGCCATTATAAAAAAAATGATGTTCATGATGATTGTCATTATTTCATTTTCTTCCATAAATATTCATAAGGTATAGGGCTAACCCTTTTGTACATGAATATTCAGAAAGAAATAATGACATCATGAATATTTATTTTTATGATAGGCCATAGACATGTGAATTTTTGGAAGTGGCAGAAACTATAGAATCATATCTACAGGAGCCGTCTGATCCGGGTCTACTCTGTTTGCAAAGGCATAAAAATGCAGTTTAATGGAGTAAAGATATTCCTGTTTATTCGCTGGTTGACCATTCTAATCAGGTTCTACTGTACATCCACTCAAATGTTATTACCTCAGTTTTTTGTCATCTTCAGCCCGATATATTTATATATAACTTGATTTATGTCATAAAACAAGGAGTTACTTATATGTTCAGCTGTCAAGTAGTTTTGCATTTATAGGTAATAACTCATTTGTGCTACAGTAAAACCTCTCTATGACGGCCACTAAATTACATAGAGTATTTTGTATTAAAGGCAGGTGGCTGCTTAAAGCAAGGTGAAAGTAAAACAGAACGCTCCTATAGGAGCGTTCTGTTTTACTTTCACCTTGCTTTAAGCAGCTACCTGCCCTGAACACCAACTAATTAACACAATTTAGTGGCCGTTATAGAGAGGTTTTACTGTACCTTGTTTTTGAAATTGTTGCCATTATGTTTTACTGCCTTAGGAGCCATGCCATATATTGAGGGCTCATTGTTGTAACTGCACTCTATGGGTTGAAGTTATGCGGGCTATGGCAAACAGTTTAGATCCAGATATAACTCCACATCAAAATAGGATCTGAACTTTTTGATAAAAATGAAAGAAATATCAAGATGAAGACAGTTTTGTTGTAAAGGCTTATACATGTAAATGATAACCTTTCCTCTCATATAAATGCCTTTTCATGCCTTTGAAAACAGCATAAACCTAGATCAGACGGATCCAGTAGGAGCGGTCTGATCAGGGTCTACTCTTTTGTTTATGGAATTACAGTAAAACCTCTGTAATGGCCACTAGATTACATCAAGTATTTTGTGTTAAAGGCAGGTGGCTGCTTAAAGCAAGGTGAAAGTAAAACAGAACACTCCTGTTTTACTTTCACCTTGCTTTAAGCGGCCACCTGCCCTGAATACCAAATAAATAACACAATTTAGTGGCCGTTATAGCGAAGTTTTACTGTATACAGTTTCTGCCAAGGTACAAATAATCCTTTGTTCTTGTACTATGATAAAATTCAGCTAACAAATATTCATGATGTCATTATTTCATAGTATGAAATACAGAAAAGGTCAAGGGTAACCCTTCCCCTGTTATATATTTATTTCAAAGTTCAAAACTTACTGAATATTCATGGACTAAACAGTTTCATTGAAATTTAGAAGGTGGAACATTGTAGCCATTTTAGAAACTAAAGAAACAGTCTATCAAATTTGATTGGCAAACAGAGCAGACCCTGATCAGACGGCTCCTATAGGAGCCGTCTGATCTGGGTCTACTCTGTTTGCAAATGCTTGAAAACACATTTACACGAAGGAAGGGTTAATCTATTTTAAGAAAAGGTCAAGGGTTAAAATAATGTAGCTCAAAGAATTTTGCACTAAACCCTCAGTATTATTTGCAGCAATGATTGCTGTACAGTAGTCTGTTGCGTTGTTTTGTATGTAGTTGTATGGTGCAGACAATGTTTTTCTCAATTATTTGCCATAATGTCTACCTCTGTTCTGCCGAATGGCTGCTTTAGATTTCATTTTTTTTTTTACATACTGTTTGATTGGCATTTGATGGTATATTTACGTACTTAGTCCTATGTACCTTGAATTATAAGGCCTGGACAAACAAAGTAGACCCATATCAGACAGCTCCCATATCAGAAGGAACCATCTAATCAGTGTATCCTCTGTTTGCTTATCATATTATATAGATCTGATTCTACAGTTTCTGCTGTGGCCTGAAATTTCATTCTCCAAATTCCATTATAAAATTTAGCTAATTGATACTCATGATGGCCTTATTTCTTGCATGAATTGGGAGCCGTCTGATCTGGGTCTACTCAGTTTGCAAATGCATGAAAAGGCGTTTATATGAGGGAAAGTGTTAACAAAAATTGCAGAAGCTGGCCAGATGCTTTATATTTAAAGTTGCAACTAATCTTGAGCTTTTTTTATTGGTGCAGGTACTACATGTATATTCTTTTGAAAATTGAGCTCAGAATCTCCATCAAAGTGTATATATGTATTCTGACAAAAGTAATTTGTGTTATTCTGTACTTTTCAATGAGTCTGGTATGTCATGCTTTAATTGTTGCAAAGATTTAGAAATTTGTATTACACTGTAATGTCTTGTATTAACCTTTTCAACGCTGAATCGTCAAATGGACTATTCCAAAATTCAACATGTTAAGCTTAGCATGAATATTCAGGGAATTTCATTTTTAAAGAAAAGTGTAACATGACAAACAGTGTAAGACCCAGATGAGAGGGCTCCTCTAGGAGCCCTCTCATCTGGGTCTACACTGTTTGCAAAGGATATAAGTGAATCTTTTTCCACACTGAAAGAGTTAAAGTGTAATGTCTTATATTAATAAATTGCTATAAAGTGAGATAATATTATTTTGTTTTGTTACCATGGAAATATGTCTGTATAGTTCTGGTTGCATAGATACAGATAAGAGGCCTATGTAGAAATTCTAGATGCTCTATCTTCTCTATGTCTCCACCAAACCCTGAGAAGATGTCTCCACCAAACCCTATCTTGTTGGTACTCATTAACCCATTAGCTAATAGGCTATTTTTAGATACAACCTCTTTGAATAAACCTACTGAAAAGGAGCATTATCAAGAAAAAGGGATTTTTTTTTAGAATTTTGTAGTTTGAAACCATTGTGATAAATAGAGCAAATGCTAAGTGACTTTTACAGAGTGGTCAAAAGTCGTCAATATGAGAGAAGGGGTTAAAGTCACCGACAGCTGCTTTTTAAACCCTTAACCTTTTCCTTCGTATAAAAGTCTTTTCATGCATTTGCAAACAGAGCAGACCCAGATCTGATGGCTCTTGTAGGAGACATCTGATCAGGGTCGGCTCTGTTTCCATATTGGATGATATAGTTGTTCTCAGAGCAAAATATTCACTTGAAAAGTTTACATTAGTAAAATTCAGCTAATGAATGTACATATCATTATTTCTTACATGAATACTGAACAGGTAAAGGTTTAATCGTCTGAATAATTATGACTCTTCCATTTATGGGGAGGCATTGATTTTGCCAGAGTTTTCTGTCCATTCGTCTGTCTGTCACTAACGTGTGCCAGGCGTATCTCTGAAACCAATAGGGCAAGAGTCACCAAACTTCCCAGGAATGTTCACCAGCATGAGTTGTTGTGCATCTAGAATTTTTGAATTGTGTCCCCTGATAACTGGATATTACCCCCGATGACTTAAAATTAGACAAACTTTGTGTGGCACGTACCTCTGAAACCGCTAAGGCTAGCGTCACCAAACTTCACAAGGATGTTCGCCAGCATGAGTTGGGTTTTTAGCTCATCTGAGCAAAAGCTCAGGGTGAGCTTTTGGGAGACTTGAATGTCCGGCGTCCAACGTGCGTCATCAACAATTTGCTTTTGAACACTCTTGTGGTCACAATTTTAGTCCAATCTTCATGAAACTTAATCAGAATGATTGTCTTGATAAAATCTCGGAAGAGTTCGAAAGTGGGCAATGTTGGGTCAAAAATTAGGTCACTAGGTCAAATAGTAGAATATCCTTGTGAACACTCTAGAGGTCACATTTTCAGCCCAATCTTCGTGAAACTTTGTCAAAATAATTGTCCTGATAAAATCTCGGACGAGTTCGAAAGTGAGTCATGTTGGGTCAAAAACTAGGTCATCAGGTCAAATAGTAGATTGACCTTGTGAACACTCTAGAGGTCACATTCTCAGCCCAATTTTCGTGAAACTTTGTCAGAATGATTGTCCTGATAAAACTCGGACGATTTCGAGAGTAGGTCATGTTGGGTCAAAAACTAGGTCACCAGGTCAAATAGAATAACCTTGTGAACACTCTAGAGGTCACATTTTAAGTCTACTTTTCTTAAAACTTTATCAGAATGATTGTTCTGATAAAAGCGTTATAAATATTAGGGAAAGGGTTAAATTTGATAATAACATGTAATATTCTATAATTAAATTACAGTCAAATATTGGTATTGTCTCGGCATAAAATTCTGACTGGAAACTCACTATAGCACATGGACACTGTTATTTTTGGCCATGACAGAAACTGAAATCAGATCTATATTATATCATAAGCAAATAAAGCAGACCCTGATCAGAGGGACCCTAAAGGAGCCGTCTGATCTTGGTCTACCAGGAATGCCAACTTTGGTGTTTGAGTACATCTTGGGACAGCAGAGTCTGATTACAAAGTTCATGTCTCTGTGACCTTGACCGCTGAACTGAACTATAGAAACCCCCTTGTTCAGAGTATATCTTCTATATTACATATGATAGGAAAGCAAAGAGCATGTATCTCCTATATTACATGTGATAGGAATGCAATATATTGGTGTGCGAGTACATCTGGGAATGGCGGAGTGTTGCATACAGTTTTCAGGTCTCTGTGACCTTGACTGCTGAACTAAGCTATAGAAAAACCTTGTACGGATCGTATTTCCTATATTCCTTGAGGTAGAAATGCCAAAGTTGGTGTATTAGTACATCTTGGGATTGCAGAGTGCTGTGCAGTGTTCAGGTCTCTGTGACCTTGGCCTTTATGAAACATAAGAAACATATTTCGAATTTAATTAGCAAACAGAGCAGACCCATATCAGACGGCTGAAGGAAAGGGTTAACTCTTCTTTCCATAAATACAGTGAACCCTCGTTATACCGGCATTCGTTACAATAGCACCCTCGTTATACCGGTAGTATGCACTGAAACAAAATTACCGTTAAGTCTTTGAAACAACCACTGAATAAATAGGCACAGTGCCAATAATACAGGTGATAGCTTAATGCAGAAAGCATTAAGCGTTCACCTGTTGGTGTTAGTTTAATACTGGCCATATGGTTCCTTTCATATTTAAACTCGTTATAACGGCAACCTCGTTATACCAGCAAAATGTCTGGAAACAAACACCTCCGTTGTAACGAGGATTCACTGTATTAATGTAAGCAATAATGACGTCAAGCATATTAATTAGCTGGATTTTTATAATGGCATATGAACACACGAATAGTTATAGCCATGGCAGAAAATGTGTAATCAGATCTATATTTCGTAAGCAAACAGAGCAGACCCTGATCAGACAGCTCCTGCAGAAGCCGTCTAGCGTGACATTGTCTACTCTTTTTGCAAAGGTGTTAAAGGGCGTAAAGGCTTCAATAAAGAACATATTTTCTAGACTTATATACAGTAAACCCCCTCTAATACGATCACTTAATGAATAAACATGGGTGTCTTTATAAGCAGGTGGTTACTTAATGCAGGACAAAATGATGCAGAAAGCTCCTCTAGGAGCTTTCTGTATTACTTTTGTCCTGCATTAAGCTAGCACCCAGAATTATACCTCTTTTAGGTGGACGCATTAGCGGGGTTTTACTGTATATAGTACGGGAACACTTATTTTGGTTTTGATTTTAACAGAGACATATACATATGTATATGTGTCTGGTTTTAATCACTTTCAAACAATAGTACTCGTCAACAACAGAATATAATTGTTGTTTTAACCCTTTCCCTCATATAAACGTGTTTTCATGCATCTGCAAACAGAGTAGACCCTGATCAGGACGGCTCCTCTACTCTATTTGCTAATAGAGTTTCAAAGATCTGTGTCTTTACTTTCTAAAATGGCTACAATGCTCCATCTTCCATATTTCATAATAACCTTTTTGTCCATGAATATTCAGTAGGTATTGAAATTTGTAATAAACATAGAACAGGTAAATGGTTAAGTGTGTGTTGCAGACTACATGTGGGTGACCGACTTATTGCTCAAGTCGAGATAAGATAGCATTTCTCGATGATCGAGCGAACGAACTAGTAGATCTATTAAAGTATGTTGTGCACAAGCAAGTAGCATGAGCTTTACCTATAATCAATAGATATAAAACCAGCGAGAACATGTTTATTTAATGTGGCTCGTGTTGTAATAAGAATTCGGCGGAACAAATATTCTGTTCACACTTCACAGTAATAACCTTTTGTTTTTGTTGTTGTTTTCTCTCCATTCAGACTTGAACCTGACACATGTGTCGTACTTTCTCCAAGGCACGCCGTACATTGAGAACATAGGGGTATGTACTGCTCTCTGGGAGTCTATATACACTATATAATATTATATACAGCAAATCTCTCTATAACGGACACTGAATTACATCAAGTATTTTGTGTTAAAGGCAGATGGTTGCTTAAAGCAAGGTAAAAGTAAAACAGAACGCTCCTATAGGAGCGTTCTGTTTTACTTTCACCTTGCTTTAAGCAGCCACCTGCCCTAAATACCAACTCATTAACACAAGTTAGTGGCCGTTATAGAGAGGTTTTACTGTACATTGTAGTATATAAAGACTCCAAAGGAGCAGTACGGACTCCTATGATTGAGACTAGTAATTAATTTAATTGTTGTATGAAAAGTATAAAATAAGAAAAATATACTGCCGTATAGAAAACAGCAGAGAATCAGATATGTAAAATATAAGTATGCGGAGTTAAAAAAAACGTAGTTTAGAATTTCATCTCCGTGTCAAATGTTTGATATAAATTTGGTTCTTTATCAGACACTAGTCTATACATTAAATAACTGTTCCATAATTCTGACCTGCATTTGGCGTGAGTTATTCCCCCTCTATCGATGGCTAATGGCTTTCTCCTAAACTGAGTACCATGAAACGTGAACCTCCATTTGCGATTGCCTTAACCCTTTGCTTCACCAATACGCCTTTCTACGCTTTTGCAAACTGAGTAGACCAAGATCAGACGGTTCCTGTATAGAAGCCGTCTAATCAGGGTCTGCTCTGTTTGCTTATGGAATAATATAGATATGATTCTACAGTTTCTGGCGATGATCAGCATCACAGGCCACCGGCTCATGAAATATGTCTCCAGACGTTATAAAACGTCAATTTAGGGACATTTTTAACTTATTTTAGACATATTTCATCAGCCGGAGGCCTGTGATAAGCATTTCCTGGTTTCATATGTCATTATAAAGTGACTCTAATTAAAATTCATGATGTCATTATTTCTTACATCAATATACATGGCGTAAAGGGACGTCCGATCATTTCTTTTTACAAGGAGTTAACCTTACATTTTGCACGCTAAAATGTGAGATGATTTCAACATCATTGTCGTAAATTAAGACCCTTTTTCGTGCGATATTTCGTATCTTGACGGGTCCCAGCATAGGATAATACAACTCTACAATACATAAAGCATGAATTCTATCTGCCTTTCATATTTTAAAAATATCTATTATTCTGTCATGCTTGGTGTTATTGTCAGGCGTTCTCTATATCTATGTGAGATGTTGTGAACCATTCAAAATGTATTGAAAATAACAGAGACAAAGATAATAAGTTTATTTTGATTTACTCTTTCCTTCACAAAGACGCCTTTCAGGCATTTGCAAACAGTGTAGATCCAGATCAGATGACTCCTGTGGCAGCCATCTGACCAGGATCTATCTTGATTGCTTAGGAAATTATATTGACATGACCCTACAGTTTCTTTCTAAGCCAACAATTCCGTTTTGAATTTTTAACATCTGAAAATGAATTAATATCCGCGAAATTATCGATTCATTCATATACAGTAAAACCTCTCTATAACGGGCACTGAATTACATCAAGTATTTTGTGTTAAAGGCAGGTGGTTGCTTAAAGCAAGGTAAAAGTAAAACAGAACGCTCCTTAAGGAGCGTTCTGTTTTACTTTCACCTTGCTTTAAGCAGCCACCTGCCCTAAATACCAACTCATTAACACAATTTAGTGGCCGTTATAGAGAGGTTTTACTGTATGTGCATAAAACAAGATTGATATGTGAAGCGGGTACAGTAAACCCCTCTAAACCGGAATTCTAGTAGAGAATAATTTAAGTGCATTTAGACAGGTGACTGCTTAATGCAGGGTGAAAGTCATGCAGAAGGAGCTTTCTGCATGACCCTCTCTCCGCATTAAGCTGCCATCTGTCTCCAAGACCGACATTTATACTACATTTAACGTCCGGTTTAGAGGGGTTTTACTGTACTGTAATTTTATCCTGTGTTTAGCATGAGCTACCTTTTCTTTCATTTTACTTGAGCCTTAATCAGCTGAAAAATTAGAATAGGGTCTTCATTTGCTGAATATTAATTAAACAGCAAAATGCATAAAAATTATCACTGAAGAAACTGATTTTATGACAAATAGGGTAGACCCTGATAAAAGCCCCCCCCCCCCCCCCGAAGCCCTGCCCTGTGATATGGTCTACACTGTTTGCAAAGATCTTATTTTTTATACTTGGATCCCGCAGATTGTTTCAAAAATCAAACATATGGGGGGAGGGGGGGGGGGGGGCATTATGATCCTGTATTGCTAAACTAGTTTAACTCATTTGCTCCCACGATCCCATGATCCCCACGATGCCATATATGGGACGTAGGCAAACAGTGTAGACTCTGGTCAGACGCCGCATTATGCGGCGTCTGATCAGAGTCTACACTGTTTGCTGATAGGAATTTCAATATAAAACAAAACGAAATTGAAAATTTAGGCCAGGCATCCCTTAGATAAAAAATGGACTAATCCAATATATAAACATGGAAGAATCCACTGGGAGCAAATGGGTTAAATGTCAAACGATCTGTAATATACACTATCATGTTGTTCAGGCCGCTGCATTTAAATGAAAACACAGTCTGCATGTTTAGGTAAAGTTGAGTCTCGTTGTTGTTGTTGTTGTTTTTTATCTCCTGTGGCCTATACTTCTGCAGCACTTTATCCCTTTCCACCATATACATGTAAACGTGTTTTCAAGCATTTGCAAACAGAGTAGACCCAGATCAGACGGATCCTATAGGAGTCGTCTAATCAGGTCAGACGATTTGCCCTGTTTGCTTGTGAAATTATAATAGGCAATACTACAACAACCAATACCAACCCAATTCTGTCTACAAATGTCATTATAAAAATTCAGCTAACAGGCATTCATGGTGCCATTATTTCTTGCATGAATACTGAACAGAGAAGAAGGTTTAACTAAGATCACCATTAAGTACTACGTTTGATCCAATTAGATTATGTTTAACAGTAAACACGAATCCCATATACATGTACATGTACATCTATTTTAGCTCCAATGACCTACTTATGCGGTGCACTGGGTCCATTTATATGATTTTAATTCAGCGATTGAACTCTTAAAACACTTATGACATATTTACAGCCGTACGCAGCCTATTAAAACCATTTGAATAATTAATAATAGTCTGAGAATCAAAGTACTTTAAGAGGATGTGACGTTTCTCCCATTTGCAAACAGTGTAGACCCATATCAGATAGCTCCAGTAGGAACAGTCTGATCAGGGTCTGCTCTGTTTGCTTTTGAACATATAGGCCTATAGATGTGAGTCTACAGGGTATGACATGTGTGATATATTCTCTTGTCCGTAGCACTTGCCATTATATAGCTTCACCTAATTAATACATTCCCTCCTAGTGACGCATTTTGGCGCTTCTGTCAGTCACATTGAAACCATTGTGATAAATAGAGCATTTGCTCCATAGGAGCAAATGCTCTATTTATCACAATGGGTTCAAAACTACACAATTCTTTTCTATACTTTATGCTCCTTTTCGGTAGATTTATTCAAAGAGGTTGGGTCTAAAAATAGACTAGGAGGGAATTAGATTATAGTCATTATTTCTTATTAAATACACGAGGTAATTGGATAAAACGGTTTTATCCAATTACCTCGTGTATATTCAATAAGAAATTAACATTATATGAGAATTCTATTATAGCTATAGTGACCTGTTTATTTATGGGACCAGAAACACTTATAAATATCTCTGACAGGGAATCTCCTGGGGGGGGGGGAATCATAATCCAATTCAGCGGTTTAGGAGAAGTCGTTAAAAAATGTTCGTTAAAATCTATTTAGCTGCTGTGACCTACTTATGTGTGGTACCATATCCATTTATATCACTAAAATAGACATCCTGGAGATAATATCGATGATGTTTGGTAATATTTCATTCTATGGTCCATGTAAAGATGTCCACTATTTCTCCTTTCAGCTCCGGTAACGTTCTTATGTAACAGACCAATATCATTTTATAATTTTAATAGATCACCTCCTAAGGGCCAGTACTGGAAAGCTTGGTCATCCAGTCAGTCGTTTAGGAGATATTAAATGAAGTTATTCGTAAAAATCTATTACAATGTTCTTCTTATGAAGCGGGCCGGAGCCATTTATAGAACTTTAATTTACCCTTTCCTTCATATAAACGTGTTTTCACGCATTTGCAAACAGAGCTGACCCAGATCAGATGGCTCCTATTATATAGGAGCCGTCTGATCAGGGTCTGCTCTGTTTGCTAATGGAATTTTATAGATATGTTTCTTTAGTTTCTTAAATAGCCACAATGATCCACCTTCCATATTTCATTATAAATTTTTGCCCATGAATATTCAGTAGGTATTGAAATTTGGAATAAACATAGAACAGGGAAAGGGTTAATAAAAATTTTACCGAAATATTTAATTATTAAAAATTATTACTAGCTCCCCTGACAAACTTATGCAGCGGACTGGAACCGGTTATACATTTTTTTTTAAATAAATTAAAGTTTTAGTCACTACATGTATATATGAATTACTTATACAGCTGTTTTGATTTTATAGATACCCCTCGATGATCAGTTTTGTGGAGTTTGGTAAATTCCCATTCAGCGGTTTAGGAGAAAACGTCGATTACAGGAAAAAATCATTAAAATTTATTTTCGCTAAGTACTGTGACCTACTTCGCTACGAAGTTTCACCTTCTATATTTCATTATAACCTTTTCGTGCATGAATATTCAGTAGTTATTGAACATTAAAATAAACATAGAAGAGGGAAAGTAAAGGGTTAACGGGAGAAGTTGTTGAATAATCCCAATAGCTCCCCAGGACCAGGTGAGCTGAAAATAATCACACTGATTTGTAACCATCACCTGACAATAACGCTTTTCGCGCCTTTGCTAGCAGGATAGACTCAGGACGTACAGCTTCTAGTCAGTGCCAAAAATGCTGTGATCATACGCCATTCTAATTACATGTGTATAAGTTGATATACATTAAATAAGTTATTATTTCTTAAATGAATATTAATTAGGTAAATGGTTGACTAACACTATTGTTGATTTGAAATTGTTATCGGAAATATCTGAGTATTAAGATACTGAAGGGGAAAACACCACTCATAAATGACAATTAAATTGTTTGTTTTTTTTTGGGGGGGGGGGGGGGGGGGGGGCTCGTTTATAACATTTACAGGGAAAGTTTTAATACTGTAGAGTTTAACAATATCTGGTACATATACATATAAGTCTATCTACATCAACAACAAAATGTCTCTGTGCTAATTGTTTGTTAACCCTTTCCCTGTTCTATGTTTATTACAAATTCCAACACCTCCTGAATAGTTATGGACAAAATATTTATAATGAAATATGGAAGGTGGATCAGTGTAGCCGTTTTAGAAGGCATAGAAACAGATCTATCAAATTCCATTAGCAAACAGAGCAGACCCTGATCCTGTAGGTGCCGTCTTATCTGGATCTACTCTGTTTGCAGATGCGTGAAAACACGTGTACAAGAGGGGGAAGGGTTAACCCGACTTTATAAATAAATATTACTTGACTTGACCTGTATACGTAGTATAAACATGCATAGTAAGTATACACAATTTAACTGCATGAGGGTCCTGTAGAGAAAACTGATTCTTTATTCTAAGACTACGTACTCATGTAAGAAATAATAACATCATGAGTATTAATTAGATGCATATTTATACGATAGGCCTACAGTACGTGACCACATAAAGTTTGGGCGACAGCAGAAGATGTAGATCTAATCAGAATTAAACAGAGCACAGATCCTGAGCAGGTGGCCTTAAAAGGAGTTTAACCCTTTCCCTGTTCTGTAATTAGGCCAAATTTCAAAACCTACTGAATATTCATTAACAAAATAGTTATAAAGAAAATGGAAGGTGAAACATTGTAGACATTTTAGAAAGCAAAGAAACATATCTATCAAATTGTATTAGCAAACAGAGCAGACCCTGATCAGACGGCTCCTCTAGGAGCCGTCTGATCTGGGTCTACTCTGTTTGCAAATGCGTGAAAACACGTTTATTTGAGGGAAAGGGTTAAGACCTATATCCGGAGTAAAGGGTTAAACTTTTTGTTGTGATTTGCTAACAGATCTAGCAAATTGCAATCTCGTAGTTCTCATGCAGTACGTACTATGTCATGAGTAGGCTATTCATGTGTAAGAAATAATGATATATCATGAATATTATTTACATAAATTGTTATAAAAGCATATGGGCGCGGGGAATTTTGGTCATGGAAGAAACTGTAGAATCGTATCTGTATTATATATCACAAGCAAACAGAGCAGACCCTGATCAGACGGCGTATGAGCCGTCTGATCTGGGTCATCTCTGTTTGCAAAGGTGTAGAAATGCGTATAAATTTACGGAGTAAATGGTTAATTAAAGTCTTTATTTTTTGTAAATTTATGCTTCTTAAATATGAAATCCATTTTAATTGCGGGTCACAAATAACGAATGCTAGTTAACATGTGCTCTCGAGCTCCGCCCCTTGTGTGTACTAATTGTTGAACGCTCCCCTTTATGACCTATTTTACACACTATTACATAATAGGTCACGGCGTCATTAATATTCGTCATGTGACTACTAGGAGTTTACCGTGAATGAAAATAGGACACAAACACACCAATTAATTGCAATCTAATGCATGCTTATTCTTGGTCGCTGTAACGCTGTGCACACTTTTCTTTGCAGGGTGCATATTAGTGCTAGAATTGACCAAGTAAGACATCAATGTAAGTCAGGAATGCTCAAAGTTTTAAACATTCCTCAACCATTTACACTACGATGTTTACGTTTGTTTGTTTGGCTGTCGTCCAAGTATCGAGTAACGTAGAATTTGATTGGTCAATTCTGTGATTGACATACACGCTGTAATTGGGTTACTCCGCCTCCACATTGAAGCTGAAAGATGGCGACCTGTGCAGAACGTCATACGAAGTATTCCTCAAAATTTCAAGAATTTCTCGATCTCGGAATATCCCAGTGTTCAGTTTCGGATGCATTGTGTACGAAAATGTGACTAACTACACGTAAATGGTGAACATCTCAGGGACAGTGTAACAATTGCGTATCGGACGCGTGTATACACATCGCCAAGGACAGGTTTGTGTAATATAAACTTGTGTAACCGAGTACGCCTAATGTCAAGCTGACTGGTCAGGAATCCATTCAAGCAACCATGTGAAGATAATTGAAATCGTTTATGAGAAAACCAATCTACCTCATGTTTTTCTCCGTAAATGGCCAGTCTATCGGACCCAATAGGGGAGCAGGTCGCTTGCCCGCTGTGCTTAGGACCATTTCAAGATCCACGTGTATTGCCCTGTTTACATTCCTTTTGCAAAAACTGCCTTGAGAGATACCTCCACGACAGCGGCCCGACAGCAACTCTAACATGTCCGACATGCCACCAAGAAGTACCGCTGAATTCTGCGGGCGTGGAAGGCCTTCCATCCAGTATTTTCATAACCAATATACTGGATGTTATGGTATCCCATGAAGACTATGAAAATGGAGAACTTGAAAATAGTAGTCGCTGGTGCAACTCCTGTGACGAGGGAGGGCCAGCTACCTCGGTTTGTAAGAACTGTTTTGAGTACTTATGTGATAGCTGTGTGAAAGCACACCAGCGTGTAAGGCTTACTAAAGACCACTACATCCAGCGGTTCAAACGGAGAGGGTTTGGACCCCAGAGCATTGCACCAAGTGTTCCTCTGGGTTCGCCATCCATTTCAGCAGCCATAGGTGATAAACAGCAGACTCCGTGTTCAAAACACGAGCATGAGATACTTCGATTATTCTGTGACAGCTGCACTTCCCCAATATGCAGAGAATGCACGATGACTGAACATGTTGGTCATAACTTCATCTACCTCAAGGATGCCCTTGACAATTCAAGGACAGTCACTGTCAAGTTACTGGCAGATGCAAAAGCAGGAATAAAAGCTTTAGAAGACAGTATACAGCTAACTCAGGGCATGGCAGAACGGGTTGAAATAAGGTCCCAAGCAGTGGCAAATGAAATCAGGTCAATAACACGCAGACACATGGCAGCTTTGGAAGAAAGAGAGAGAGAATTACTTAGACGGGTAGAGAAAATCAGACAAGTCAAGGGAAAGTCATTGCACATGCAAGTTGATGATCTTAAAACGGGTTTAGCGTCCTTAAACAGGACTGTAGAAAATACTGAGGCAGTTCTTAACAGTGGAAGAGACATTGACATTCTGAAGACCAAAGAGAACATTGTCGCTGAGATGCACAAATTGAAGTCATTAAGGGGGCACCTACAACCACATGAAAATGAAAACATTTTGTTCACACCACCAGATGCTGCTCTGCACATTGCAATTTCCAAGCTTGGATTTATAACTAGCAGTGCATATGCCCCCAATTGTGTGGCAGTAGGAGATGGATTAAAAAGATCCCTGAAAGGCAAGGTATCCATGTTCATGATGCAGGCAAAAGATCATCTTGCCGAGGCCCGAGTCATTGGTGGTGATCCAGTCGAATGTATCATACAAAGCCCTGATAATGCATTGTACAGAACAGAGGTTTTAGACAGACAGAACGGCACCTACACAATATCATACAGACCTCAAACTGAAGGACAGCATGTCATTTCAGTAATGATTGATGGACGCCACATTCATGAAAGCCCATTTATGGTCATTGTCAGAAGTGGCAGAAACTATGGAAACATTGGAACCATGCTTCACCAGTTTGGGGGAGAAGGTGAAGAAGAAGGCAAACTCTGCAGACCTTGGGGCGTTTGCTACCACAAGGATGGCTACATTTTGGTTGCTGACAGAAGCAACAATCGTGTACAGGTCTTCAACCCAGATGGAACATACCATCATGACTTTGGTTCAGCAGGGACACGGAATGGTCAATTTGACAGGCCAGCTGGCGTGACATCAGATAGTCAAGGCAGAGTGATAGTGGCAGATAAGGATAACCATCGCATCCAGATATTTACATTTGACGGGAACTTTATTCTCAAGTTTGGAGAAAAAGGAAACAAAAATGGTCAGTTCAACTACCCTTGGGATGTTGCAGTGAACTCTGAAGGAAAAATACTTGTATCGGACACACGAAACCACCGTGTGCAGTTGTTTACAAGTGAAGGGCAGTTCATTAACAAGTACGGTTTTGATGGAGCTCTATGGAAGCACTTTGATTCTCCTCGTGGAGTATGTTTCAATAATGAGGGTCACATGGTTGTCACAGACTTTAACAATCACCGCTTGTTAGTGATTCACCCAGACTTCCAGGCTGCACGCTTCCTAGGAACAGAGGGAAGTCAGAATGGTCAGTTTCTTCGCCCACAAGGAGTGGTCATTGATCAGGAAGGTAATATTATTGTTGCAGATTCCCGTAACCACAGGATTCAGATATTCCAGCCAAATGGTAATTTCCTGTGTAAGTTTGGGACTCCTGGGTCTGGGCCTGGCCAACTTGATAGACCCTCTGGAATATGTGTATCACCAGATGGGCATGTTATTGTTGTTGATTTTGGAAATAATCGTGTACAAGTATTCTAAATGCTTCGCCCTTTGAAAGGGTTCGCTTCACTGCCTTGCTCAGGTTTTTACTCAGGAGAAAACCTGCGTTAATTATGAATATTTAATTTGTTCGCCAAAGGCATATAGTGTTTTAAGCTCAGGGACAGTATTAAAATGGGTCAAAGCATCAAACTGCAAGTGAAAAACTTCAAACTTATCTTTTTACAGTATTGGACAGTGTAGTGGTCACAATGCCAACCAAAATTTAGCTGCAAACTTGCAGTTTAATAGCTTTTGCCTATTTTGATTGTACATGTTGATGTAGAATCAGTAGATGTTCTGCTTTGTTAGCTTTAAGTTTCTGTTTTCTGACTGTTATAGATTAAATGCTCATACTTGTAAATGAACCATGTCAAAGGGGAAAAGGCACTTTGGTATGAGCAATCCGTATTGACTCAGATAAGCTGTTACAGCGTGTTTGATCAAGATCTACACTGTGTTCCTAGTCCCCTTTTACCCCCGTGATGGTGGCCATATATGCGTATAACACTTTACTCCATGAATATTTATGTAAGAAATAATTACATCATTAATATCAATTAGATAATTTAGATTATATTTTATAACGGCATAATTCTAATCGAGGGTTTGGTGCAAAACTATTCTAACTCCTTCACTTTGTGAATAGTTTTGCACCAAACCCTCGAATATGGACACATGAAATTTTAGTCATCAGATCCATATTATTCCATCTGCAAACAGAGCAGACCCTGATCAGATGGCTTCTTCAGGAACGGCCTGATCCTAGGGCTTCTCTTTTTCAAAGACATTGAAGAAGTATCTGTGGAGTAAAGGGTTTACCTTTTACCTGTTAAGCATGTTTTTACTGTAAATGTTTTCAGCCTTAGAATTGACAGTAATCAGTAACTAATAATATTCATTTCTTGGATCCTACAGAAATAGAATGCCGGTAACCCTTTTAGTACCGAGTAATGCCGGTAACCCTTTTAGTACCGAGTAATATTAATCTTTAGAATTTGTCTTACGTGTGCTACATTTTTCTTTCAATTCCTTTTTAACCCTTTCCCTGTTCTATAATTATTGCAAATTTCAATACCTACTGAATATTCATTAACAAAATAGTTATAAAGAAATATGGAAGGTGGAAGATTGTAGACATTTTAGAAAGCAAAGTACAGAGCTATCAAATTCTATTAGCAAACAGAGCAGACCCTGATCAGACGGCTCCTCTAGGAGCCGTCTGATCTGGGTCTACTCTGTTTGCAAATGCGTGAAAACATGTTTATATGAGGGAAAGGGTTAACCATTTCCTTCATAAATGCCTTTTCACAGTGACATGGAAGGTGAAACATTGCCTTTTTAGAAAATCTATCAATTTCCATTAGCAAACACGGCAGACCCTGATCAAGTGGCTCCTACAGGAGCCATCTGATCTGGGTCTACTCTCTTTGAAATGCGTGGAAAGGCGTTTATATGAAGGACATGGTTAAAAGGCGTACCTTTTGAGTAAAGGGTTAAGAACTATGGAATCGGTATAGGACATTTGGTTCCATACCATTTTACATGAATTCAAACTGTTGCGTTGTTACATCTAGCAGTTATACCACTTGTAGCTTTTGCACGTACATGTAATACCGTAATTTTCCGAAGTATTCAGACACCCAATCTCCCCTCTCTGCAAGTTTGTAAAAGCTCTGAATGATTCAGTTTGGCACCATTTTGATAACATTCCTGCATATTGACCCCTTTTGACTACTCTGTAAAAGTCACTGCCTGAAACCATTGTGATAAATAGAGCAGTTGCTCCATAGGGGCAAATGCTCTATTTATCACAATGGATTTAAAACTACAATTTTCTTATATGTTCCTTTTCTCTAGTAAATGCTCCTTTTCGGTAGATTTAATCAAAGAGGTAGGATCTAAAAATAGCCTATGAGGGAATGGGTTAAGACTGACAAGCTTGCAAATAGTATAGACCCTGATCAAATGGCTCCTTTGGGGGCCAACTGATCTGGGTCTGTATTGTTTGCTGGTTTGTCTGGCTGGATACTTCGGGTAATTAGTGATGCCCATATGATATTTATCTCATTTTACCGTAGGGTGTGCACCCAAAATTTTCATCCAGACTAGTATTCGAGCACTGAGTTACTTGGAAAAGAGTTTGGATCCAGATGAGAAATCAAGTAACTCTGCATCGAATCAGGATGCATACTGTTTGATACTATGATCACATTTTTTTAAACATCAACTTTGACAGTAGTAGCCTCGCTGCTGCTGCCTAGGAATGCGTATGGTATTATTGTTAATAATGCTATAACTAGTCTGCATCCAACCCTCAAATTGACTGCAAGTAATAGTTTTCCACTGGTCATTGAAGCTGAACTGGATTTTATTAGACTTTTTATAGCTTTAGCTATTACATCAGAATCTAGAGGCAGCCAGTTGGCCTGAATGTTCTATATTTAGCCAAAATTTCAATCCCTATTGAAATATGGAAGGTGGAACATTGTAGACATTTTAGAAAGCAAAGAAACAGACCCTGATCTGGGTCTACTCTGTTTGCAAATGCATGAAAACACGTCTGTATGAGGGAAAGGATTAAATGCATGTTTATAACCCTTTCCGTGTTTAATAATTCTGGAAAGAAATAATGACATCATGAATGTTAATGAACTGAACTATTTTAAAGCATTATCAGCAAATGAATTTTTGACTGTTGTAGAGAGAGTGTAGAATCAGATCTACTGGTATATAATTCCATAAGCAAACAGAGCAGACCTTGACCAGATGGCTCTGACAGGAGCCGTCTGATCTGGGTCTAATCTGTTTGCAAATGAATGAAAATGAATTTATATGAGGGAAAGGGTTAACCGTTAGCACTCCAAGCAGAATTGGATCTAAAGATTTTTGTTTACATCAACTCTTAAAGACATACATGTATGATATTTCATCTGCAGCTTTCCAAACACATGATAGGACTGTCAAAATGTGTGGATCCTATTCAGATGAATTGTAACAGAATACCTATTTCCCAACTTTTGCGTACTTTCACCAGTACTCAAGGTGAAGCGGATGGGGGGATGACTAAATGATTTTACAAGTTCTGGGCTTTTTATCTTTCGGAAACGTGAATATTCATATAACTTATAAGAATAACATCATGAATATCAACTAGATTATTTTTTATAGCGACACATGGACATGGAGAGTTTTGGCCGTAATAAAAACTGTAGAATCTTATCTATGTTATTTCATAAGCAAACAGAGCAGACCCTGATCAGACGGCTCCTTCAGGAGTCGTCTGATCTGGGTCTACTCAGTTACTCTGTTTGCAAAGGCCTAGAAAAGCATATTAACGGAGTAAATGGTTAAAATCACCAACTCCCCCTAAACAATGGACATTACATTGCAAGTTTTTGTTTTGAAACTTTCATTTAGTTATAAGTTAAAAGAGTTGTCCGATATCAGTTGGCCCAGTAGGAACTGTCTGACCAGGGTCTGCTCTGTTGCTTATAGATATACATGTATGTTACCAATTAATTTTCAACTATTTGACTTGGCATTGAAATTTCTTAATCAAGAATCAATTAATATTCATCATGGTCAGATTTGTGCATGAATATAAAATTTTGTAAAGTAAAGGGTTAATTTCTGAGCATCAGATAAGATGTGTAAATTATTTTCAATAACTTCTTTATTTCTCCACCGAACCCTATAATGTGACCACTCTTTAGAATCGTCTCAAAGAGGTGATTCTAAAGAGTGGTCACAGTGTAGGGTTTGGTTGAGAAATAAAGATTTTAGTATTTTGAGTATGCACCTTTATCTGTAGTTCTGTGGACGTTTTAATGATAGGCTCAGTGCAGTCCAGTCCTATCTACACTGTACATCGACTGGACATAACTTTATCAGGAACCAAAGTTCCAAACAATTTGATTCTTTAACTTTAGCTACTTTAAAATAAATGGAAGATAAAAATCATCTGGAAATTGAGCAAACAGGTACCTTTGCTTTAACCCTTTCCCTGTTGAATATTCATGTAAGAAATAGTTGCATCATGAATATTTATTAGCTGAATTTTTATAGTGGCATATGTACACACTACACAGGATCTTTTGGCATTTGTGGAAACCACAGTCAGATCTATTGTAATATAAGCAAACAGAGCAGACCCATATCAGATAGCTTCTGCTGGAGCAGTCTGATCTGGGTCTACTTTGATTGCAATGGCATGGAAAGGTTTTTGTATGAATGAAATGATTAACCCATTCCTCCATAGGCTATTTTTAGACACAACCTCTTTGAATGAATCTACCCAAAAGGAGCATTTACTAGAGAAAAGTAAAATTTTAGAATTTTGTAGTTTGAAACCATTGTGATAAATAGAGCATTTGCTCCTATAGGAGCAAATGCTCTATTTATCACAATGGTTTCAAGAAGTGGTCATTACAGAGACGCAGAAAGGCGTATTTATGGAGGAAAGGGTTAAAAGTAAGAACAGATATTAGAACAGGGACTATAATCTAGGCATGTCAGCTTACTAAATGGATATTTACAAGCCAATGGAGTGTCAAGCTCATGTGACCTGAGAACTAGTTGGCCCCTTCTAACCCCTGACCAGTTCTCCTGACCTCAAAGGGTGATAGTTGAGGGTGTGGGATGTGTTTGTGTGTGTTGGGAAGTAATGACCGTGAAAAGTAGAGTCATGCCCTCCAAAAACATGCGAAATTTGATAGCATGATTGAACTTCACTCTACCCGACTTACCATAGGGTATTCTCTTACCATAGGATATTCTGGAAGTGGTCATTTCTAGCCTTGTTTATAGATGATCTATTTGTAATAATTAAGATGAGTTTCAAAAAATATTATATTTATAAACTTACACACGTTAATAACCATTCCCTCATATAATTGACACCTTGTGCACTCTGTAAGTCACTTTTTGAAACCATTATGATAAATTAATAAATAGTGAGTTTGATCCATAGGAGCAAATGTTCTATTTTTCACGATGGTTTCATAACTATACACAATTCCAAAATTTACCTTTTTGTTAGTAAATTCTCCTTATAGGTGGATTTACTCAAAGAAGTTGGGTTTGAAAATAACCTATGAGGGAATGCCAATGGGTTTAGTTTTGATGACTTACAAGTAGTTTTGATCCATCAGTATCATCCATACTCAAATATTCTGCTGCGTATCCAAATGGACAGGAAAATATTCTAGCTTTTAGTCTAATTTATAGGATGTTGTAAAACCTCTCTGTCTCTAAATTGATCTTTAACCCATTCCCTCATAGGCTACTTTTAGATCCAACCACTTTGAATAAATCTACCAAAAAGGAGCATTAACTAGAGAAAAAGAAAATTTTAGAATTTTGTAATTTGAAACCATTGTGATAAATAGAGCATTTGCTCCTATAGGAGCAAATCGAGGGCTTGGTGCAAAACTATTCTAACTCCTTCACTTTGTGAAGGAGTTAGAATAGTTTTGTACCAAGCTCTCGAAATGCTCTATTTGTCACAATGGTTTCAACAGGTGACTTTTACAGTGGCGTAGAAAGGCGTATTTACGGAGGAAAGGGTTAAAATCAGTTTTAAGATGGGTTTTACTGTACTGTCTGGTGTAGAGGGGTTTTACTGTACTGTCTGGTATAGAGGGGTTTTACTGCACTGTCTGGTAAAGAGGGGTTTTACTGTACTGTCTGGTAAAGAGGGGTTTTACTGTACTTCACTCAGTTGCTTATGACATGTAACATCTCATAATCTGAAAGGAGGCATTTACAGTAGTTTAAATTGGTTGAGGTAATGATGCATATTACGAGAATTAAGTAATTTGTGTTTGCCCGATTTCAAGAAATAAGTTTGAGAATAAATTTCATGTTTAATTAGTTAAGTGAATGACAAGTGAAAACATCGAAGTTTTGAAACAGTGAATAAGAAATGCAAGAAGACAAAATTTTGAAATTTGTATTGACAGTCTCTCTCATCAATACAATGTTGCAAATTAATTACATGCTTTCAAGGACAAGATTCATGAATTTACGATAGGAACAGAATCTTAACCCTTTCCTTTGTATGGATGCATTTTCACACATTTGCAAACAGAGTAGACCCAGAGCAGATGGCTCCTATAGGAGCCCTCTGACCAGGGTCTACTCTGTTTGCTGATGGAATTTGATAAATTTGATTTTACAGCGCAGAAATACAAATACCAGTAGATCTAATAACATGAATATTTAACCGAAATATGCCTCTTTTCTATAACCCTTTAACCTGTTTATTGATTCCAAATTCCAATATATACTGGATATTCATGGACAAAATAGATATAATGAAATATGGAAGTAGGAACATTGTGGCCATTTCAGAAACTAAAGAAACATCTGTCAAATTACATTAGCAAACAGCAGATCCTATCTGACATTTCCTAAAGTATAGGAGTGTCTGATCTGGGTCTACTTTGTTTGCAAATGCGTGAAAAGGCGTTAAACCTTCATTCCGTGAATATTTAATGTAAGAAATTATATACATGTATTAGCTTAACCCATTGCCTCATTGACTATTTTTAGACCCAATCTGTTTTAATAAAACTTCCGAAAAGGAGCATTTACTAGAGAAAAGGAAAACTTTACGATTGTGCAGTTATGAAACCATTGTGATAAATAGAGAATGCTCTATTTATCACAATGATTTTAAAAACTGACTTTTATAGAGGCGTAGAAAGGCGGTTTTTTTGGAGGAAAGGGTAACATTTATAATGGCATATGAACAAGAAATCTGTACAATCCAGAATATAAACAGAGCAGACCCAGATAAGACGGCTCCAACAGGAGCCATCTGATGAGGATCTACTCAGTAAAGGCGTGAAACGGTTTGTCTATGGAGTAAAGGGTTAAGGAGTGTTTGGGGATTACAGTGAAACCCCTCTAAACCGGACGCTAAATTTAGTATAAATATCGGTCTTGGAGACAGGTGGCAGCTTAATGCAGGATGAAAGACTTTCACCCTGCATTAAGCAGCCACCTGCGTAAAGGTATCCAAATTCTTCTCTACTAGAATTCCGGTTTAGAGGGGTTTTAATGTATATGTTTTTTGCTGAGATTATGAGGTTCTGCTGGCACTAGTCCTAGAAGAAGAGCATGTTCAAGGTTTTTTCTCCCAGTATTACCACTTTGCCAGGCTGCAAAATAATTCTTTGCTGTTAGAGATTTTCAAAGTAGATTTTTCTATATCCCTTGAAAAAACAATGCAGAACGACATTCTTTAGATCAAGATTGGGGTCTTCTTCAAGAAACACTTGGATCAACACCTGTTCTGGCTGTTTACCTTGATAAGCTTGTAGTGATTGAGGGGCCTTTTGATACCTTGACAAACAGGGTAGACTTATATCAGATGGCTCCTGATGGAGCTGAGGGATCAGGTTCTGCTGTATTTGTTTATGGAATTACAGTATTATAGATATAATTCTACATTTTTCTGCCATGGTGAAAATATCCTGTGTTCATATGCCGTTATACAAATTGTCCTCATACATACCGACCAGTATTACCAGTATTCATGATGGCATTACAGTAAAACCTCTCTATAATGGCCACTAAATTTTGTTAATAACTTGGTATTTAGGGCAGATGGCTGCTTAAAGCAAGGTGAAAGTAAAACAGAACGCTCCTATTGGAGCGTTCTGTTTTACTTTCACCTTGCTTTAAGCAGCCACCTGCCTTTAACACAAAATACTTGATGTAATTTAGTGGCCGTTATAGAGAGGGTTTACTGTATTTCATAAGTGACTATTCATGAGGTAAATGGTTTAGAATTGAAGGGCTGTGTACTTTAACCTAATGATAGATTAGGCCCTTTGATCGTTGATTAGGATCCATGGTTTTCGGAGTAATTTCCAAAATAGTATGCGAAAATGAAATGTTTGCCTGTCATTGTCGACAAAAAACGCGGCTTCAAACAGTTAATTTGAGTCTGAAAATGTACTCTATTATAGTATTATTGATAAACAGAAATGAAAATACAGTAAATGCATATAATAATAGATCTGACTCTACAGTTTTTAACAAAACCAATACAAATCCAGTGAACATTGAGCCGTTTCAGCTACTAAATATTCATATTGCCAGTTTATTGTTCGACTAAACACTGGCTTCGATACTAATTTTAACTGGTTTAAAGGGGTTTCACTGTACTTTAGGAGACAATATTTTCCCCTCAATGAGCCCTCTCAACTGGGTCTTTACTGTTTTCAAATGACATTATTAACTCCTTCTGCACTGAAATGGTTAAAGGATATTTGGCTTCAGTTGCTGCCATGGGTTTGTTTTTGACCACCAAGAAATCAGAGCCTAGCCTTGGTGTATCCCAAACCTCATTACCTTATTACCTGTATGTGCTAATTAGCTACAGCAGTGGAGGAGGCACCCTGCAGGAGATATTTTGCAATGAATCCAGGAATCCTTCCCTTATATTAACCCTTTCCCTAATGAACATCATGCATCTACATAGATCATCTATATTTCAGAAACACAGATTATCTATTTTTGGTACATGAATTGATCACATCATGTTTTTTTTAAAAAAAAATATTAGGTAAAATTTTCAGTGATTTTTTTCATAGACAAAAACTAGGATGAGATCTACATTTAGAAGACCCTGATCAGAATCTGAGTCTGCTATGTTTGCATAGGCATTAAAAGTGTTTATATCAGGAAAAGGGGTTAATTAGTTTTCATAAGTTGAAGTAGAAAGATTGGAGAAACGGACATAATTCTATTTCATAGCAGTTGACCTAACTACTATTATATACCACCAACAACCTTTCACCTAGTACTTTGACACCTTGGCAAACAGAGTAGATCCAGGTCAGACAACTCCTGTAGGAGCTGTCTGATCAGGGTCTGCTCTGTGTGTTTATGAAATGAAAAACGTCTGATCAATTGAACCAGTTTCTGCCATGTTCAAAAAGGGTTATATATAGCAGAAAAATCCAGTGAAAAGGCATGCTGCTAACATAAAAGAAAACTAAGAAGCTTCTGTATGAGCCTTATGTGTTTACTTTGTATTGATTTAGCTACTGTCTTTCTAATGGCCAACTGTTAATCTTTCCTTTTTATAAAAGCTTTTTCACTCATTTGCAAACAGAGTAGACCCAGATCCGATCAGAGTCTGGTCTGTTTGCTAATGGAAATGGATAGATCTGTTTCTTTACTTTCTGTAATGGCTACAATGTTCCACCTTCCCTATATTTCCATATAACTTTTTTGTTCATGAATATTCAGTAGGTATTGAAAATTGAAATAAACATAGAACAGCTAAGAGATAGTACTTTATGTACAGAGGTTTAACCCTTTCCCTGTTCTGTGTTTATTCCGAATTTCAATACCTACTGAATATTCATGAACAAAATAGTTATAATGAAATATGGAAGGTGGAACATTGTAGACAGCAAATAAACAGATCTATCAAATTCTATTGGCAATCAGAGTAGACCCTGATCAGACGGCTCCTCTAGGAGCCGTCTGATCTGGGTCTACACTGTTTGCAAATGCATGAAAACACATTTATATGAGGGAAAGGGTTAACTCTTTGCACGGTAAGTAATTTTTGGTCTGCAACAATTGTTGTCTGCTTCAATTCTTAAAATAAACTTTCTCTCATTTTTGTGCAAAAATATTGTCAAGATGACAAACAGTTTGGATCCTGATGAGACGCCGCATTATGCGGCGTCTATAATGTGGCGTCTCATCTGGATCCAAACTGTTTGCATAGGTAATCACAGTTTCGCCGCTGGCGTGCAAAGAGTTAACTATACTTTTCTCACAGATCAGTTTGCTGGGAATCTTTGTAGAATGGATCATATAGTCATTGGAAATCAATTAAAAGTTCAATTTGCTCAGAGAGAAATCCGTTAAGCAGGACACACTTGGTCAGGTGGTAGTAGTGGTGGTCAGATGGATTCATGTTGATGGCCACATACATTGGCCTCTCTTTTCCCTCCCAAGCAGTACAAATTGGCAACTTGCCAAGTACATTCACTGAGCCCTATATATGTAGTGGTCAGTTACATAATACCCTTGACTGGTCAGTGAAGTAAACAAGATAAAGATCAGTGGGCAGTTGTTAGGTCAGTGTGTTTACACACGGCTTTCACACAGTGTAAAGGGTTGCAAATTCACAGAGGCCTAGGAAAAACAAATCTAGCCGCTCAACGCATTAAGAGCTGAGATTTCGGACACACCTTGAATTAATGTTTGGCAAACATAAATTCAAAGGCAGTTAATTTCGATTAAGGCATAGTAAGATATAGATTTTGAAAGAGCTTTACAGGCCATAACCATAATGTAAACAGTATGGATCCATATGAGAGGCGAAATAACTTGTGTCTCATGAATCAAAAAACTATTTGAACACCAATGACAGTTTTTGCAGACAACAATTATTGTTTATTGCCCCTGTGGTTAAACTTGTTTGATCACTTCATGAATATTCATTAACTTTTAAATGTTTATAAGATGATATTTTCAAGAGGATATTTGGCATAGATAAACGCTGTATAATCATCAGTTGTATGTGATTTCGTAATCAAACAGAGCAGACCCTGATCAAACATCTCTTACAGGAGCTGTCTAATTTGGGTCTACCCTATTATTTGCAATGGTGTTAAAAAGCGTAAGTATATATATAATAATAATAATAGACTTTATTTAAAGAGTGGTCGCAACATAGGGTTTTTGGTGGAGAAATAACGAGGTTATACTTTAAAATGTTTTAATTTAAGCATCTTATCTGGACCTCTGTAAAGGGTTTAATTATGGAGTAAAGAGTTAACCCATTGCCTCATTTTGACACCTTTTGATGCCACTTTAAAATTCACTCTCTGAAACCATTGTGATAAATAGAGCATTTGCTCCATAGGAGCAAATGCTCTATTAATCACAATATTTTCAACACTGAAAAAAATCCTTTCCTCTAGTTAATGCTCCTTTTCGGTAATGTATTCAAAGACTGGCAGGATCTAAAAATAGCCTATGATGTAATGGGTTAAGCATGTAACTTGACTATGGTAACCTTATATACACCAACCAACCAACAAATTTCTGCAAATAGTGCGGAGATATACTATTTCTTTGAATGTGATTTGCAAGCAGTCTGGACCCAGAGCAGAATGATGGCTCCAAGTGGAGCCCTCTGATCAGGGTCTACACTGTTTGCAGGTGATACTGAGTGGAATCTATAGTTAAACATGTTGTGACCGCTCTTTTGAATTCTCTCTTGGGGACAATTCTTAAGAGTGGTCACAACATAGTGTTTAGTGGAGAAATAAAGAGGTTTTTCTTGGAAATGTTTTAATTTACACACCTTATCTGGACCTTTGAATCACCTGATTGGTGAGGTGAGAGTTTTGGGTGCACACTGCTAGTTTGTTCAGCTATGCTTATGTTAGATGCTACATGTATTGTTATGATGCTGAGGTTCTTGGGTGATCAGGACAAAGTCTTCACCCATAGTTACATGCAAACTGGCTGTATATATGTGTATGTCTGTGTGTGCTGCTGGGGAGTTACCCTGGTGAAGGAAAGTTTTGTTTTATGTGTGAATTGTTCTTATTCAACCGATAACTGTAAACAATGCCATGAGAAAAGGTGTGTTTTGACCCAGAGCTGTAGATAAGAGATATATCCAAATTCCAATCTACATACAGTAAAATCTAAGAGATATAACCAATCTACATACAGTAGAATCTAAGAGATATAACCAGAGATGTAACCAATCTACATATAGTAGAATTTAAGAGACATGATTAATCTACATACAGTAGAATCTAAGAGATGTAACCAATCTATGTACAGTAGAATCAAGAGATATAACCAGTCTACCTATAGTAGAATCTAAGAGATATAACCAGTCTACATATAGTAGAATCTAAGTGATATAACCAATCTACATACAGTAGCCATGGAGAGAATTTGCAAGACAGGGATAACCGAAGGTTAATAGAAGTTATGTTTACAGGATTTCCTGTGTACTCCTCTTATCTACAATTCTGGGACCACAGGTCTGATACAAACAGAATAGATCCAGACCAGTCCCTGTGTCTGTGTCAGAGAGACATAGAATCTGATCAAGATCTACACTGCTTGTTGGCATAGATTACCTAAAATCAGAGGTCCAGATAAGATGTGTAGTAAATTAAAACATTTTCAAGAATAACTCCATTATTTCTCCACCACGTCTTGAGGAGACGATTCTAAAGAGTGGTCACAACATAGGGCTTGGTGGAGAAATGACGATTTTAGTAGGGGCTTTTGTAGCGAGGGGCTTTTGAGTGTACCCCTATTTATCTGTTGCTCTGTTAACCCGTTCCTCCATAAATACGCCTTCCTACGCCTCTGTAAAAATCACCTGTTGAAACCATTGTGATAAATTTTTCCTTTTCTCTAGTTAATGCTCCTTTTCGGTAGATTTATCCAAAGTGGTTGGATCTAAAAATATCCTATGAGAGAATGGGTTAAATGGTTTGACAATCCAGGTCTGTATGGTTTGCAAAACACTGCAGGCATGTTTTCTCATGGCAAATGGCATTTGTTTTACAATGTACAGTTTCTACAGTATAATATTATTGTGAGCCTGTGTCAATGTGATGATGGGTATGAAGTTGTAGTCTACATAAATTTTGTATAGCGTCGTTATATGGGCAAATTTGTGATAACCGTCTCAGACTGTTTGAATCCAGATGTGCTGCAGAGTTATTTTGGGTCTCACTGGGATTCACACTGTTTGATATGCTGGTCTTGATTCTGACAAGAAATAGTAGAAATACAAAAGAACCCCTCTAATGCGACTACGTAATGAATAAACATGGGTGTCTTTGCTTAATGCAGGGCAAAAGTAATGCAGAAAGCTCCTCAAGGAGCTTTCTGCATTACTTTTGTCCTGCATTAAGCTACCACCTGCCTCTACCACCCAGAATTGTACCTCTTTTAGGTGGCCACATTAGAGTTGTTTTACTGTATAGATCTATTTTGAGAATTAACCCTTTCCCTGTTCTATGTCTAATTCAAATTTCAATACTTACTGAATATGAATAGTTAGAATGACATTATGGTTGGTGAAACATTTTAGCAATTTTAGAAGGTATAGAAATAGATCTGTCAAATTACACTAGCAAACAGAGCAGACCCTGATCAGACAACTCCCGTAGGAGCCGTCTGATCTTGGTCTACTCTATTTGCAAATGTGTGAAAACAAGTTTTTTTTAAGGAATGGGTTGAATTGAACAATTGTTTTGCAGTGGCAAATTTGCCCAGTGTGCTAAAAGTTGATGATACTTTTGCCGATGTATTAGCTGTACATAATCAATCAATCATCCAGTGTTCTTCTAGTACAATTTTGCTATACAGTCATTTCATTAATTTGATATGCTTTAGACTAGAATGTGAGACAAAAGTCTCAAAGCTAGCTTGATACATCAGTAATAGATGGTGGTGTGATTTGGTAAGCATACCAATATATCCTTGCATGCTTAGCTATTGCTGTCTGCAAAAATTGCCCTTTTGTAACAATTCTCACAGTTCTCTTTTCTTTGAGTTACTTGCTGTTTTCGTCTGGATTCAGACTGGTTTCATAGATTATCATAAATTTACCACTAGTGTGCAATGATAATACACATATATATATATATATTTTTTAAAACTCTAGGGAAAAAAGTAAAAATTTCTATTCATTTTTTTATATGATTTCAGCTTTTTATTTGGTTAGGAAAATATCTTGTAGAGATTGTACATTGTAATAGTAAATGTGTTGCAGTAGGAACTTTTTAACACTGACTTACGTTTTCAAAATAGATTTGATCGTGACTATTTTCTCCCCCCAATATTTCGTTTCTTTCGAGTGGAGTTGGGTAAAAAGTAGAATTTCTAGACTATCTTCCAATCAGCATGTTTGAACTGTTTTCAGTGGTGTTTTGATTTATTGTAAATCACTTTACATATTGATTCATGATTATGATGGGATCAGTTTGAATGCAGAAAATGTAATAAAGCAGCATCTCATCAGGATCCAAACTGGTTGAAACATTTTCGAGAATAACTCCATTATTTCTCCACCAAACCCTATACTGTGACCACTCTTTAGAATCGTCTCAAAGAGACGATTCTAAAGAGTGGTCACCGTATAGGGTTTGAGGCGATTCTAAAGAGTGATCACCATATAGGGTTTGGTGGAGAAGTGACGATTTTAGTATTTGGGTACGCACCTTTATCTGTAGCTCTGGGTACTTATGAAAACACACAATTAAAGTAAAATTGACATTGAGAAATGAGAATTCAAAAATTGCAATCAGCATCATGTGCATGCTTAATTCTTTCCCTAATTAACATTTTTGCATGATTGGATCAGGTCTTGAATACTAATTATTCATTAGCTTAACCCATTACCACTTTGTGGAACCATTGTGATAAATAGAGCATTTGCTCCTGTAGGTGCAAATGCTCTATTTATCACAATGGTTTCAAACTACAAAATTCTAAAACTTTCCTTTTCTGTAGTTAATGCTTCTTTTCGGTAGATTTATTCAAAGAGGTTGTATCTAAAAATAGCCTATGAGGTAATGGGTTAAAAGGGAAATGTTGGCTTAGACAAAATCTGTAGAATTAAATCTGTATTATTTTATAAGCAAATAGAGAAGACTCTGATCAGATAGCTCCTTCAGGAACTGTCTGATCTCGGTCTACTCTGTTTGAAGAGGGAGTGAAAAAGTGTTTATTTGAGGGAAAGAATTAAAATCATAGCTTTGACAAAGCTAGTAGAATTAATTTACTTTTAAAGCAAATGCAAAAATGACAGAAGACCTATTCTTTCAAAATAGGTAGGATTATTGGTAAATGGATTTGAAAACTTTCAATAAACATGTCAAGAATAATTTTTTTTAAGAAATGAGTGAATTTATGAGAATGTTTGTTGCATTACATGTATTAGAATGCTAGATTTACACGTATCATGTATGAAAGTTTTTTGAGTCATGTCAGGGAAAAAGTACACTAAAGTACAGCAGATATTATAGACCCATGATCATATGTCACATGGAAATATAGCCAAGGATTTTACCAACTCCAGAGATCAAAATCAGAGCTAATCATTTCCCCATATTGATGCCTTATGCGACCTCTGTAAAAGTCACTTTTTGAAATCATTGTGATAAATAGAGCATTTGCTCCATAGGAGAAAATGCGTTATATATCACAATGGTTTCAAAACTACATAATCTAAAATTTACTTTTTTTTTCTAATAAATACTGCTTTTCAGTAGATTTATTCAAAGAGGTTTGATCTTAACTCTTTGCACGCTAGCGGCGAAACTGTGATTACCTATGCAAACAGTTTGGATCCAGATGAGATGCCGCATTATGCATCAGGATCCAAACTGTTTGTCACTTTGACCATATTTTTGCAAACAAATGAGAGAAATTGTATTTTTAGAATTGAAGCAGATGACAATTGTTGCAGACGAAAAATTACTTAGCGTGCAAAGAGTAAAGATATGTATGATAACATGATTATGAAGATGGACAGTCTGAGTTGACCATAATCAGATTCCAAGTTGGAAACATCTGAGTCTAAGATTGTTTGCGATTGTTTTTAGTGTCCATTTTCCTGAAGAGATAGCTAGTAGTTCTTTGCTTTTTCAATCATTTTTGAAACTAGCTTCCTTAGCATTGTTATGTTCATGTTAGCTTATAGCCAGTATATATGTGTTAAGTCTACAGATGTACATATATATATTTATGTTAGACTGTGTGTGTGTCCAAAATATTGTGATGTTGTATTTGGAAGGCTTCTAAAGTCACCCCAAAAACCGCATTCTACCTCAGGATCTGTGAGCTTATGAATTCATGTATTTTTGTTATAGATAATGGCAAGCTATCAGTGTTTTTTTTTTCTTGTATAGATTTTATCACTTGTTACATTGCTTAGCCCTTCTACATCCTTCTTATTGCTATATGACTGGCATTAACCCATTACCTCATAGGCTATTTTTAGGTCCAACCTCTTTGAATAAACCTACTGAAAAGGAGCATTAAATAGAGAAAAGGAAATCTTTAGAATTTTGTTGTTTGAAACCATTGTGATAAATAGAGCATTTGCTCTATTTATCACAATGGTTTCAGCAGGTGACTTTTTCAGAGGCATCAAAATGCATCAATATGAGGGAATGGGTTAAGAAACAGCTTGGATCCAGATCACATTTCAAGCAAACTGTTGTCTGATATTGATAAAACTTTTTTGACATTCAAAAGAATTTGAGCATTTGACATGGGAGACAATTGACATGGGAGACAACTGGGACAATTAACATGGGAGACAATTGACATGGGAGACAACTGACATGGGGAGACAATTGACAAGTCACATGGGAGAACTGAGCAGACAACAATTGTTGTAGCAGATTTTGGGTTAACACTCTAACCCTTTACTCCATAAATACACCTTTCTATACCTTTGCAAACAGAGTAGATCTAGATCAGACAGCTCCATGATTTTAAATTATTCATGAAAGAAAAATTGACATCATGAATATTAATGAGATTAATTTTTAGAATGGCGCATGAACACATGCATATTTGACAGAAGTTGTAGAATCATATCTATATTATTTCATAAGCAAACAGAGGAGACCCTGATCAGACAGCTCATATAGGAGCTGTCTGATCTGGGTCTACCCTGTTTACAATGGCATAGAAAGGCACATTTATGGAGTAACTGGTTACTTCAGATTTTGCAGCAAGCAAAGAAAGCAGATTTGTTTTGGCCTTGTACAATGTTTGTAGCTTTGGTGCTTCAAGCCTTGAAAGTTTGGTAGTTTCAGTTACATAATGTCAACTCAAAGTTCGGGGTAACTCGAACTAAAAAGTCGGTCCTTCCAAAATGTACAATACAGAATTGTTCTAAAATGTATCACTACTCATATCTAGAAGCACATGTGACAGCTTAATGCAGGTCGAAAGTAATGGTGAAAGCTCCTACCTTAGACTTGCTTTAAGCTGTGAACATGAGATATTGGTCAGATTATTGTTATCTCGAACTAATTTGTATGGTCCCTTGAAGTTCGAGATGTATATGTAACTATTTTGTCCACAAATATTTGGTAGGTATTGACATTTTGAATAAACACAGAAGAGGGAAAGGGTTACGCAGCAGGCTTAATGTAGGTAAGAGTAACTTAGTAAATGTAGGTTATGAATAAACTGTTCCACAAAAATGATGACTTCCCCTGGAAATTTTGTTTCAAAGGATGCATTAACGGGCATTTCAGAGTTATTCTGGGATTTATTTTGTTGAAATAGAAAATAACATTTCTTAAAATAGCAGGTGTTGGCTGACATGTATCTATGCTGGTAGCTTTTCCATATTTGCTGATCCCTTTCCCTCATATAAACGTGTTTTCACGCATTTGCAAACAGAGTAGACCCAGATCAGACGGCTCCTAGAGGAGCCGTCTGATCAGGGTCTGCTCTGTTTGCTAATAGAATTTGATAGATCTGTTTCTTTGCTTTCTAAAATGTCTACAATGTTCCAACTTCCATATTTCTTTATAACTATTTTGTTAATGGATATTCAGTAGGTATGGAAAATTTGGAATACATGGTCTGCTCTGTTTGCAAATAGAATTTGATAGATCTGTTTCTTAAGTTTCTAAAATGGCTACAATGTTCCACCTTCTATATTTCATTATAACTTTTTTGTCCATGAATATTCAGTAGGTATTGAAATCTGTACTAAACATAGAACTGGGAAAGGGTTATAGATGCTTTGCAAAAATCATGAACTTTCTCTTTCATGAGAAAAGATTGGTCAGAAGCAATGACTGTACAGTAATCAACGTAAACCGCAATATAATGAACAACTCGGTAATACAATTATTTGAGACTTCTGGTCTGGTTCTACACTGTTTTCTCTAGTAACCCTTTACTTGATGAATATTCATATACATGTAAGAAAATCAAATAATGGCATCATGAATATTTATTAGTTGAACTTTTATAAAGGCATAATTATGAACACAAGAATTTAGGTCAAGGTAGAAGATTTTACAAGCAAACAGAGCAGACCCTGATCAGATAAATGGTTCCTACAGGAGCTGTCTGATGTGGGTCTACTGTGTTAGCAAAGAATTGGCATGGCATATCGATGAGGTTAAAGGTTAACCCATTATCTCATAGGCTATTTTTAGACCAACCTTTTTGAATACCGTAACATTTATGTACTGAAAAGGAGCATTTACTAGAAAAAAGGAAAAACAATAGAAATTTGTAGTTTTGAAACCATTTTGTTAGAGCATTAAAGTTAGCTGCTATGGAACAAATGATCTATTCATCACAATGGTTTCAAAAGTGACTTTCACAGAGGCGTCAAAAGGTGTCAATATGAGGGAAAGGGTAAAACAGTTCCATATACCTGGTATAATGGTGTTTGATAGATGATACAAATGCATGCGTACCTCTTCACACAATAACTTAAAAAGGCTTTTAACCCTTTCGGCGCCAAATTTCTAATTGTCGTCTGCAATCCAAGTTTGTAAATCATTTGGTAAAATAAGGAAATGAGATAAATAAATACAAATTTCAAAGGAATAAAGTAAAGATATTGAAATAGAGATTGAGAAAAAAAGTGAAGTCCCTGATCAGACACCGCCTTGAAAAGGCGGCGTCTGATCTGGGACTGTACTATTTGTCTTGTGCATTGATGCGACATCGGCGGTGAACGGGTTAAACCTTTCCTCTATAATCATGCATTTTCTACGCCTTTGCAAACAGAGTATAGCCAGATCAGACAGCTCCTGTAGTGGCCATCTGATCAGAGTCTGCTCTGTTACTTATGGTATAATATAGATTTGATTCAATAGTTTCTGTTTGAGCTAAAATGACCTGTATTTATATGCCATTATAAAAATCAATATATTATACATGTAATTATTAATGATGTAATTTTTCTTTCTTGCCTTTTCAGGCATTTGCAAACAGAGTAAACCCAGATCAGATGGCTCCTATAGGAGCTATGTGATCAGGGTATGCTCTGTTTGCTAATGGAATTTGATAAATCTGTTTTAGTTTCTAAAATAATTACAACGTTCCACCTTCCATATTTCTTTGTGACTATTTTGTTCCTGAATATTCAGTAGGCGTTGAAATTTGGAGAAAAAAAAATAGAACAGGGAAAATGTGAAACTTGGAACATCTAACTGAAGTCCTATAAGTCTGTAAGCTCCACTTCAAACTGTCACATGTATACCAGACAGTCTGATACACAGCAGCAAGTTTTGTAATGAAATACCAGACTAATGTTTAAAGAAATCCAGAAAAGGAGATTGGGGTATTGATTGAATTTTGTAAGTCTGAATATTGTAGATAGGAGTGATGGTGATTATCCTTTTTGTGGGGGAAAGATGAGCAAAGATTTGCTAGTTGCTAAGCCTAATTCACACTGTACAGTGTCCACTGCTCAGGGCTGAATCTGTATACAGAGCTGCAAATATAAAGATGATAAATTAAAATATTTTAACTTCTTTATTACTCCACCAAACCCTTTGTTGTGACCACTCTTTAGAATTGTCTATTGGAGACAGTTTTAAAGAGAGGTCATGACATAGGGTTTGGTGGAGAAATGACATATAAGCAGTTACTAAGCACTATGTAATAGTGTTGCAATCCTCCAATACTGACATAGATGCTCCAAACATGCATGTTACCCAATCAGCCTATTCTAAAATCTGTTAACCCCTTCCCTGTTCTATATTTAGTACAGATTTCAATACCTACTGAATATTCATGGACAAAAAAGTTATAATGAAATATAGAAGGTGGAACATTGTAGCCATTTTAGAAACTTAAGAAACAGATCTATCAAATTCCATTTGCAAACAGAGCAGACCCTGATCAGATGGCCCCTGTGCATGTCATTCAGAATCGTCTGATCTGGGTTTATGAGGGAAAGAGTGAATGATGCAATCTTTATTCAATTTCCTGTTCCAAGTTTCTAGCAGAACATAGTAGCAACTGATAGGGTTAGGGGCCATAAAAGGTCCTCATGCATGAAAATTAGTGGTAAACAAATGCAGTTTAAGAAAGGAGTTATTTGTCTGAGGAGGTTCCTTATCTGACAAATCTGACAATTTATCACACCAATTTTCAACTTAAGTACCCAGAAGCCTTTTCTAGTTCAAAGCATCTTTATTGCAGATAAATCAGGCATGGCTAAATTCTTTCAGTGCTTGTCAGTATGGATGGTGCTGTTATGTAAGCAGTTGTGTAAGCATCCTAATGGTACTGCCCACTGCTTCCTGTTATCCATTTACTTGATGAATATTTATGCAAAACTCCAACCATTTTGAAAATAAATATATAGTTATTGTGTCAAAAATGTAAACCTGGAATTAACCCTTTCCCTCATTCAAATGCCTTTTCACACATTTGCAAACAGAGTAGTCCCAGATCAGACAACTCCTGTAGGAGCCATCTGATCAGGGTCTGCTGTGTTTGCTAATGGAATTTGGTAGGTCTGTTTCTTTAGTTTCTTAAATGGCTACAATGTTCCAACTTTATATTTCATTATAAATCTGTTGTTCATGAATATTCATTAGGTGTTGAAATTTGGAATGAAAATAGAACAGGGAAAAGGTTAACTACAAACAGTATAGCATCAGACCTCAGCTCCTATAGGAGTTTTCAGCATTGCATTAGTCCTGCATTAACCCATTCCCTCATATTGACAACTCTATAAAAGTCACTTTGTGAAACCATTGTGATAAATAGAGCATTTGCTCCTATAGGAGCAAATGCTCTATTTATCACAATGGTTTCAAACTATAAAGTTCTAAAAAAATTCCTTTTCTCTTGTTAATGCTCCTTTTCGGTAGATTTATTCAAGGAGGTTGTATCTAAAAATATCCTATGAGGTAATGGGTTAAGCAACCACCTGCTTTTTTACACACCTATGTTCAACAGTTTTATGGCCGCTTTAACCCTTTCCTCCATAAATACATTACAGGAACTGTCTGATATGGGTCTACCCAGTTTGCAAAGGTGTTAAATGCTGGGATTATCATGTGAAAGGTTAAATACGTGTAGACCAGTTTGCTTATTGCCCACATTCACCCATACAACTAATCTTGCTAATAGAATTATTTCAAACCAGTCTATGTATAGGTTTGAAGCAGTCTGCTCATCAATTAAGGATTGTTTTTACAGAGCAGGAATCAATTTCAGAGGACTGAACATTGTAAGCCCATTTCAGATTGTTGATTACAAGTTGTCTGGGGTGGTAAAATGGATGCCTGTATTGCCATAAAATGGCAAGTTTTTAACTCTTTTATCCTTTAACTGATATAAATGACTTTTCATGCATTTGCAAACAGAGTAGAACCAGATCAGATTGCTCCAGTATAAGCCATCTTATCAGGGTCTGCTCTGTTTTCTTATGGAATAATGTTGATCTAATTCTGCAGTTTTTTCTGTGGCCAAATTGCCTGTGTTCACATGTCATTGTATAAAATAATCTTAGTTAATTCATTATGGGATTATTTTTTGCATGAATATTTATGAGTGAAAGTTTTTGTCCTCAAATATTCAGTAGGAATAAATACGCCTATCTACGACTGTAAAAGCCACCTGTTGAAACCATTGTGATAAATAGAGCATTATTTGCTCCTATATATCACAATGGTTTCAAACTACAAAATTCTAAAATGTTCCTTTTCTCTAGTTAATGCTCCTTTTCGGTAGATTTATTCAAAGAGGTTGAGTCTAAAAATAGCCTATGGAGGAAAGGGTTAAACAATAACTAACTGTAGTCTACAAAAGTCATCTGTTGTCATTCTGAAAGTTAAATATTTTTCTACCATTTTTCTTCAGGATGCAATTAGAGTGTGAAATTATTTTGTAACTCGTACCCAAATTCATGTGAAGCATGCAACTGCAAAGAGTTTTAAGTCATTTTTATTGCACCCAACATTCATCTCGGGCAGTTTTACAGGTCTTTTGCTGATCGCTCTGCTAAGCTTGCAGCAAATAAAAGTATAGAAATTCATTGTTAATTTCACTATCTTAACCCTTTCCCTCATATAAACGTGTTTTCATGCATTTGCAAACAGAGTAGGAGCTGCCTGATCAGGGTCTGCATTGTTTGCTAATGGGATTTGATAGATCTGTTTCTTTACTTTCTATGTTCTCAAGCTTTTGATTGGTCAGATTTGAGCCAAAGGCTCAAATCTGACCAATCAAAAACTTGAGAACGAACTCAGACTCAACAAAAAAGTTTTATAAGCATGGATACTGGTCTAGTCAGGATCTACTCTGTTTGCTTACAGAATAATATAAATCTGATTCTACAGTTTCTGACCTGGCCAAGAAGTCCCGTGTTCATATGCTGTTATAGCATTTCATCTCATTAATATTTATGATGTCATTATTTCTTATATGAATATTCATTCATGGATTAAAGGGTTTTACTTAAACAGCTGTTCTATCAAGAAAGATCTATACCTTTCTCATGGCCTTACAATCACGTGATGCACATCTTTATCAGCAGCTTCATTTACATTTTGTGTTGGCTGATTTGACCCACCTTTTCATTTTAATTTTTAGGCAAGCATTTGAAAGCAGTCTTGGGCAGAATTTTCTTTTATTTCGAGTTTGATTAACCCTGTCCTTCATATAAATGCCTTTTGTTGAATTTGCAAACAGAGTAGACCCAGATCAGTTCTGCTGTGTTTATGAAATTGTAACACAGTGGAACCTGTCCTAAGTGGCCATTGATTTATGGAACATAGGAGTCTTAAAAAGCAGGTGGTTGCTTAATTCAGGATAAAGGTAATGCAGAAAGCTCCTATAAAGTTTAGAATCAGATCTATTGATTTCCATATAGAAACTGAGCAGACCCTGATCAGAAGACTCGTTGTGTAGCCATTTGAGCTGGGCCTACTCTGCTTTCAATGGTATGAAAAAGTATTGAATGAGGTAAAGGATGAAACACTTGAGAAATTGATCCCCAATGAAAAATTTGGTGACTGTAGGTGGATCAACTACAGGAAAACCCCGCTAATGCGACCACCTAAAAGAGGTTTAATTCTGGGTGTTAGATGCAGGTGGTAACTTAATGAAGCAACCACCTGCTTATAAAGACACCCATGCTTATTCATTAAGTGGTCACATTTGAGGGGTTCTACTGTATTTCAGAACTCCTGAGTACCCAAGTCTTACAGTAGTTTATGTAACATTTCCAGTAATGAAAGGGTTATGTAATATCTTATCAGCAGCACCTGCCACCTTGAACTGACCTCATTAAATCCACCACACAACTAGCGTTGATACTGCAACACTTTGTGCTAATGGACTGATTTATTGTTAGCGAAAACAAATGATGCAAGTACCCAGACAAAGAGACCTTTACTCTATACTTGCTTCATCGTTTTGTCAAAGCCATATAGCTTTAGTCTGCCATTGGCTGATTGGTAATATTCTTTGCAAATATGTGTAGTTTGGTTTCAGATGAGATACCAATGGTGTTTTAACCCTTTCCCTCATATAAACGCATTTTCACGCATTTGCAAACAGAGAAGACCCAGATCAGACGGCTCCTAGAGGAGCCGTCTGATCAGGGTCTGCTCTGTTTGCTAAAAAAATTTGATAGATCTATTTCTTTACTTTCTAAAATGTCTACAATGTTCCACCTTCCATATTTCACTATAAGTATTTTGTCCATTAATATTCAGTAGGTATTGAAATTTGGAATAGACATGGAATAGGGAAAGGGTTAAAACTGTTTTCAATGAGATTTGTCAAAGTAAGTTAATTAATATAAATATTGAGTGTAATCTGCCTTGAGTTAACCCTTTATTTACTCCATGAATGTACATGAAAGAAATAATGACATCATGAATATTAATTAGATTATTTGTTACAATAGCTCGTGGACAAATAAAGTTTTTACAATGGCAGAAACTGTAGATTCTTGTCTATATTATATCATAAGCAAACAGAGCAGACCCTGATCAGACTGCTCCTATGGAAGCTGTCTGATCTGGGTCTACTCTGTTTGCCAAGGTGTAGAAAGGTTTATTTATGGAGTAAAGGGTTAAAGTGTTGGATAGATAATATCAGTTTTAGGCAATAGCTACATGTACATGGTCTGCCATCTTGAAATTGTGCACAGAAACCAATAATTTTAAAGTACAAAATCTGCCCTGCTTAACTGAAGCCTTCCTGTAAATTTCCTCATTATTTGTGAGTTGTGACCAACATGTGAAAACAGCAAATTGTGTTATTTAATGGATACTTTACTATGTAACAACTGGCTGCTGTCTGATCTGGGGTTTCTCTGTTTGCAAAGGCTTGAAAAAGTGTTTATCCCTTTCCTCCATAAATACACCTTTCTACGCCTCTGTAAAAAGTCACTTTATGAAACCATTGTGATAAATAGAGCATTTGCTCCTATAGGAGCAAATGCTCTATTTATCACAATGATTTCAAACTACAAAATTCTAAGATTTTCCTTTTCTCTTGTTAATGCTCTTTTTCAGTAGATTTATTCAAAGTGGTTGGATCTAAAAATAGCCTATGGAGGAAAGGGTTATTTGGAAGAGAGCATTAACCCTGTAGCACAAGGCATGCTTTATATGTAACAGGTAGTGTGGAGTATGTCTACTAGTTGTTTATCTCAGCTTGCCCTAAGATTTTTGAAAGCCATTATTGAACTGTTTTAAAATCCAGAATTAGAAGTGGTATGAAGTGCTTTGGTTCTGCTTTTGAAAGAATGTTTGAGATATTCATTCAAATGGTTAATATATAGATTGCATGATTTGACAACTTAATTAGCCATTCAAGTGTGGAAAACGAGTATGTAAGACCTTTGCCAACAGTGTAGACCTACATCAAAGGGTTCCAGAGGGAGCTGTTAGTTCAGGGTCTGCACCGTGTTATAAAAAAAATCTGATAAATTTTAATCCAATTTTTTGTTTTGATTAATACGAAAGGAAGGAGCCACTTTAAATTATTTAGTAGGTTATTGCTTAGAAAACAGGCCCTACACTGAGAGGACTGCACTTCTATACCCTGTAGCCCACCTTAGCTACCACTACAAAGGAGTTAAATCAAATGTGTTCAGAAACAGTGGTGGCTTAGTGCAGACGTGCTTCCAAAGGAGTATGCATTTCGGTTATCCTGAATTAAGCAATTTCATTCTTTCTAAGACTCCTATACATATACAGTGAATAGTCACTTATGGCAGGTTTTTCCTCTGTGATTTGCAAACAGTACAGACATCGACACATTCAAAGTGTGGCTTCTGTTCAAGTTCAATAGTTTTGCCAAGTTTGATGATATTAATTCAAATGCTACGGAGTGTCCATGTACAGTCTGATCAAAGTCTTACATTTATAGAGCAGTAGCTAGTGCTTGTTTACAGGGTACAGAGCTCTGAAAGTATGTGCACCTTTGTCATGGCAGGTTTAACCCTTTCCCTGGTCTATATTTAGGCCAGATTTCAATAGGTACTGAATATTCATGGTCAAAATAATTATAAAGAAATATGGAAGGTGGAACATTGTAGCCATTTTAAAAAGTAAAGAAACAGATCTATCAAATTCCAGTAGCAAACAGAGCAGACCCTGATCAGACGGCTCCTCTAGGAGCCGTCTGATCTGGGTCTACTCTGTTTGCAAATGCGTGAAAACACGTTTATATGAGGTAAAGGGTTAACCCTTTCCCTCACATAAACATGTTTTCCGCACATTTGTAAAATGATTAGTCCCAGATCAGATGGATCAGGGTCTGCTCTGTTTGCTAATGGAATTTGAAAGATCTGTTTCTTTACTTTCTAAGATGGCTACAATGTTCAACCTTCCACATTTCTTTATAAACGGAGACAGGGTTGACATTTGGAATGTTGAATGTTCAAACTGGACTTCAATGGTAAAAATAATTTCAGTACCAAACGAATGAATTTCTTAAAGGATTCAGAATAACAAACACTGCAACTCTGATCAGAGAAATCCTGCAGGAGGATAGATCAGAGAACTCCCGGAGCAGCTCTCTGATCTGGATGTACACTGTTTCCAAGGATCATTTAAGTTACTTACAGCGTTCAGAGGGTTTATCTTGCAGGAAACATGACAATGTATTCACTCATACCTCCATGTTGTACAACTACCTCACAAAGTTCTTATACCTCAGCTTCTTACACACATTACTTTGGCTTGTGAAAGCATGACAATACAAAATGGAGAAATATCTAGGTGTCTTCAAATTACCTCTGTTATCGTTAGTATTCAGACATGGATAAAGCTGAATAAGTCGATTTACATCATCTTGATAAATTTAACCCTTTCCACCATAAATACGCCTTTCTACACCTCTGTAAAAGTCACTTTTGAAACCATTGTGATAAGTAGAGCATTTTCTCCTAAGGAGCAAATGCTTTATTTATCACAATGGTTTCAGAACTACAAAATTCTAAAAGTGTCCTTTTCTCTAGTTAGTGTTTCTTTTCGGTAGAATTATTCAAAGAGGTTGGGTCTAAAAATAGCCTATGAGGTAATGGGTTAAGACATAGTAGCCCAAGTTTGTCTGATTGAATACCTAAGGTAATTAGGGGAGTGACGTTGTCTTAACCCATTCCCACATAGGCTATTTTTAGACCTAACCTCTTTGATTTAATCTACCAAAAAGGAGCATTAACTAGAGAAAAGGAAATTTTAAGAATTGTGTAGTATTGAAACCATTGTGATAAATAGAGCATTTGCTCCTGTGGAGCAAATGCTCTATTTATCACAATGGTTTCACAAAGTGACTTTTACAGAAGCGTCAAAAGGCGTCAATATGCGGGAATGGGTTAACCCTTTCCTCCATGAATATTCATGTAAGAAATATTGACATTATGAATATTCATAAGATTAATTTGTTTTTATAGCGCATGAACACAGGAAGTTGGCAGAAACTGTATAATCATATCTTTATTATAATATAAGAAAACAGAGCAGACCCTGTAGAAGCTGTCTGATCTGGGCCTACTCTGTTTGCAAAGGCGTAGAAAGGTGTAGGTATGGAGTGGAGTTATGGGTTAAACTATGTCTCAAAATGATTCAGCTTTTGTGTAAACTTTTTAGAACAAAAATAAATTTCTTTGTGTCATGTTCGTTTGCCAACAATGAAGAATAAAGTTTCCAAGCTACATGATATACATGTAATAAATTTGTTAACTGATAATTCATGCAATGACTAGAGTAGTTTTTTTGCCTTTCATGTTTCTGTGATTTTTAGCAAGTGTCTGTGTTGAAGCATCTACATGCTCTGTATAGAGACAACTTTAAATACCTTTGCAAACAGAGAAGATCCAGATTAGATGGCTTCTGTAGGTCTGATCAGAGACTGCTCTGTTTGTTTATGATTCTACAGCTTCTGACATGGTAAAATATACTCTTGTTAACCCATTCCTGCATAGGCTATTTTTAGATCCAACCTCTTTGATTAAATCCACCAAAAAGGATCATTAAGTAGAGAAAAGTAAATTTTCAGAATTGTGTAGTTTTGAAACCATTGTGATAAATAGAGCATTTGCTCCTGTGGAGCAAATGCTCTATTTATTACAATGGTTTCACAAAGTGACTTTTACAGAAGCGTCAAAAGGCGTCAATATGTGGGAATGGGTTAAAAGGGCTATTACAAAAGATATCTAAATGATATTCATAGTCATTATTTCTGACATGAATATGTATTAGGTGAATGGATAAACAAAAACTTTATTGAAAGTCTTGATCTGTTGAAGAATTGATCCATTGAAGAATTGGTCCATTGAAATATTGATCCTTTGAAGTATTGATCTGTTGAAGTATTGATCCGTTATCGGAAGGGGACAGCAGTTTTATGTGAATGAAGTTCAACAGTTGACTTTTATTGCATTAATCTCTTTATTAAGACATCCAAAAATTATTTCAATTCTTGGCGCGCTAGCGGTGAATCCAAGATAACCTATGTAAACATCGTAGATCCAGATGAAACTCAGAGTGACTAGGGGTCTGATCAGGATCCAAGCTGTTTGACACTCTCAGTGCATGTTTGAAGGAAAAAGAGAGGAAAACCTAACACTCAGAACTATACAACTGACGACTGATGTTTTATAGATGACAGTTATTTAACCCATTCCCTCATAGGCTATTTTTTAACCCAACCACTTTAAATAAATCTACCGAAAAGGAACATTAACTAGAGAAAAGGATTTTTTTTAGAATTTTGTTGTTTGAAACCATTGTGATAATAGAGCATTTGCTCCTATAGGAGCAAATGCTCTATTTATCACAATGGTTTCAACAGGTGACTTTTACAGAGGCGTATTTATGGAGGAAAGGGTTAATGTGTAAAGGGTTAATTGGCTAAGAATTTGACTACATATGGGTACTGTGGCTTGTTTCTGTTACATGTATTGAATCTTTAGGAAGGTAATTGTGTGTAAACTACATGTACTAAAAGTGATGTAGTGATCAGATATCTAATAGAGGACTTTAAAGATATAGATCATTTAGACAATTTTAGTAGATAATGCATAACCATTCATATAAAGGGAGATACTTGTTGGATTAGAAAATTCAAATTTTGTCCCTTACATTTTATAGTTAGAGCTCATGGTTATTGTTACTGCAATTTAATGAGTTGATAGATGTTGTGGTATGGAATTGTGTCAGTACAATGTTTATAATTACTTGTTATCATGTTACAGGCTTAACACCCCTCCCCCTTTTAGATCCAGGTCTACCTGGTAGGCAGATCAGAAAGTAAAGGATCTGAATCCAAACTAGGATTTTGTCACTGGTGTCTTTGCCCTTTACCTGATATATAAATGTTTTTTGATGCCATTGCAAAGAGAGTAGAACCTGATTAGACGGCCTTCTGCAGAGGCTGTCTGATCAGGGTCTGCTCTGATTGCTGATGAAATTATATAAATCTGAATCTACAGTTTCTTCTATGGTTTAAAAAATAGCTAATATATATATTCAGAGGTCCAGATAAGATTCGTAAATTTAAACATTTTTAAGCATAGCTCCTTTATTTCGCCACCAAATCCTATACTGTGACCACTCTTTAGAATCGTCTCTTCGAGACGATTCTAAAGAGTGGTCACAGTATAGGGTTTTGTGGAGAAATGACGATTTTAGTATTTGGGTATGCATCGTTATCTGTAGCTCTGTATATTTCTCACATGAATATTTATTAGGTAAAGGGTTGAACCAGAAATATTAGATGTGGAGAATGGGTTATGTCTGATTTTTCATATGTGTACAGAGGAATGATTTATAGGACAGATTGTGTACAAACATTGTTCCATTATAGAGCTGCAGCTTGTTTGAGCTTTTTCTCTCTACCTCAGAGCTATAGATAAGAAGAATATTGATCTATGAAGAATCAAATATTTCTCCACCAAACCCAATGTTGTTGTAATTAGAGCAACAGATAGACGCATATTCAAATACATTGTACTAAAATTTCATCCTTTCTCAACAAAACCCTATGTTGTGACCACTCTTTAGAATCATCTCTTTTAGACGATTCTAAAGAGTGGTCACAACATAGGGTTTGGTGGAGAAATACCAGTAAAGACATTTTTCTTGAAAATGTTTTAAATTTATGCATCTTATCTGGACCTCTGTGTCAGAGAGGTAATTTTAATAAGTACCAACAAGATGGGTTTGATGGAGAAATATTGAAAAATTATTACGTAGATTTCCTATATACATGTACTCCTCTTATCTACAGGTCTGCCATTTGTATTTGAGCCATGTTTTAACAACTTTACCATGTTTCTTGTTAGCAATATGTATAAGAGCTTGTTTCTTATACTGTACTTTTGGATGATGTAATTACGTACTATGCTTAAAGCGTTGACTACACGGGTATATTGCTGTTGTATATGTACATATTATGCACACTTTTTCTTTTTTGTCTTTGCTTGAAGCGATCATTGTATACCTCATTGCAAGAGAGTGGTCTTATTTTGAAGTTTTACAGTACTTGTTTTGGTTTTGTGAGCTGAATGTTTATGTGTGTGAAGGGTTTTTCGATTTTAAATTGATAGGATGCATGTACACTTTGTTATCTATGTTATAGCTGATTACAAGGCCTGGAAGGAGATCAGTGTATAATAACCAGTGTTTATATTGCTAATCAGAATATTAATTTGACAAGTTTTTAATGATTATTTGTTGATGTTCTAATGGAAAACAGCTAGACTTTACACCTTTTGAGGGCATTACACATGTATTAAGATTTGCTTTTTGAATGCAGTATGTTTAACCCATTCCCGCATATTGACGCCTTTTGACGCTTCTGTAAAAGACACTTTGTGAAACCATTGTGATAAATAGAGCATTTGCTCCTAGGGAGCAAATGCTCTATTTATCACAATGGTTTCAAGACTACACAATTCTGAAAACAGCCTTTTCTCTAATTAATGCTACTTTTTGGTAGATTGAATCAAAGAGGTTAGGTCTAAAAATAGCCTAAGTGGGAATGGGTTAACCCGTTCATTGTTCAGTGTTCATGGAAGAAATAATGACAACATGAATAAGTATTAGCTCAATTTTAATACTGTAAACTTTTCAAGGAATATTTTGCTTTGACAAAAACTGTAGAATCAGATTATAGAATGTCAAAAGCAAACAGAGCAGACCCTGATCAGACAGCTCCTATAGGAACTGTCTGATATGGGTCTGCTCTGTATGCATATAGGAGCGTTCTGTCTTACTTTCACCTTGCTTCAAACAGCCAACTGCCATAAATACTAACTAATGAACACAATTTATTGACCGTTATAGAGAGGTTTTGCTGTATGTACATGACTTTGAAACCAATATATACATTAGATGTGTGGGTTCTTCTCATACAGCAGTGGGTTTCAGTGTCTTAACAAATGCCAGTTTAATTTTTTTACATCCTATATATGTACAGTAAAACCTCTCTAAACCGGAATTCTAGTAGAGAAGAATTTAGATGCGTTTAGGCAGGTGGCTGCTTAATGCAGGACGAAAGTCATGTAGAAAGCTCCTAGAGGAGCTTTCTGCATGACTTTCACCCTGCATTAAGCTGCCACCTGTCTCCAAGATCAATAGTTATACTAAGATTAATGTCCTGTTTAGAGAGGTTTTACTCCAATAGTTTTTAGACATAAGCAGAGTTGATGTTATTTTGCTGGTAGAGTCGAGTCTCTCCAGGAGACTAGTGGTGTACATTTTGTGTTTATCATGTACAGGTTAAAGCCATGCATGTAGAAATGCATACTTATTGTTTGTATTATGTTCTTTGCAGGCAAGAGAAAATAGATTATTGATCACATCTTTGAATGTTAGGGGTTAACCCATTCCCTCATATTGACGCCTTTGGACGCTCCTTTAAAAGTCACTTTTAGGAACCATTGTGATAAATAGAGCATTTGCTCCATAGGAGCAAATGTTCTATTTATCACAATGGTTCCTAAACTACACAACTCTAAACATTTACCTTTTCTTTAGTTACTGCTCCTTTTCTGTAATTTTATTCAAAGAGGTTGGGTCTAAAAAAATAGCTTATGAGGGAATGGGTGAACTGTTGATCAAGTCTGCCAGCAGTTTGGACTCATATGAAACCCTGGGTCTTATCTGAACCCATACTGCACTTGTAGAATAAAGTCACATCATTTAACCCTTTACTCCAGCAATATTCATGTAAGAAATAATGACCTCATGAATATTAATTAGATTAATTGTTATCATAGCACATGGACAGGGGGATTCTTGGCCATGGCACTAACTGTAGAATCCTTTTTAGTACTTACAAGCAAACAAAGCAGATCCGGATCAGACGGCTCAGACATGACCTATTTAATCTGGGTCTGCTCTATTTGCAAAGATGTAGATAGGCATATTCATGGAGTAAAGGGTTAAGAAAATATATCTTTATTGCTTGTAATCATTGTAGACCTAGGCCTAATGGCGTATGTCATCATAGGTGAGGTCTGATTGCAAGACACTCATCAGCATCTACAAGATTACCCTTCAGTGTAGACCCTGATCAGGTGTGGCATACACAATGGCATTTCTGGGTCTACAAAGTTTGCAAAATGTTTAAGCCACCTTTTCTTCTTGCATGGCTGAAATAGTACTTTTGTTAAGATTGTTCTAGATATTAGTATACAGCAAAACCCTGCTAATGTGACCACCTAAAAGAGGTATAATTCTGGGTGCTGGATGCAGGTGGTAGCTTAATGGAGGACAAAAGTAATGCAGAAAGCTCCTAGAGGAGCTTTCTGCATTACTTTTGTCCTGCATTAAACAACCACCTGCTTATAAGGACACCCATGTTTATTCATTAAGTGGTTGCGTTAGAGGGGTTCTACTGTACTTTGCCATTCTTTGTATATAGCTCTGAACTTACTGTACTCATACCTGATGTGGTGATTGATTGTTGATTTTTTCCATGCAGAGCTGAGACTTATTTTTAGCAAAATGTTCACGTTTTTCATTGGTCGAAGACCAAGTATCTCCAAATCTATTTGTTGTACTTGTCCGCTTAAAGCGACATGGCCTGGGCGAAGCCTTCAAGTGTTGAGCCTAGCATAACATACGGGTATTATGCAGTTGTTCCAAGAACCATAAAAATAGTGAAAAAAGAACTAAATATACATGTCAAAAGTTTTCAAACTGCCATTAAAATGTAGGTAGCAATCGTTTTGCGGAAAGTTGTCTAGTATAGGTGGGTTTTACGAGTTGCAACAAATGGTAAATAAGGGAATAGGGGTAGGCTGTTCATGTACCGCGTTTATCCTAAATACAGGGGTACCCAGTCTTCACTCTCCACAAATTTGTAAAGCTAAACAAGTTCATTCAAAACCAGCTTAACCCTTTCCTCCATAGGCTATTTTTAGACCCAACCTCTTTGAATTAATCTACCCAAAAGGAGCATTTACTAGAGATAAGTAAAATTTTAGGATTTTGTAGTTTGGAACCATTGTGTTAAATAGAGCATTTGCTCCTATAGGAGCAAATGCTCTATTTATCACAATGGTTTCAAGAAGTGGTTATTACAGAGGCATAGAAAGGCGTATTTATGGAGGAAAGGGTTAATAGATGTAAGCCTTTCCCTCATGAATATTTAAAAAATTTTTTTATAAAATATGTATACAAGAATTAATGGCTTCATGAATATCAATCAGAATAAATTTTAGTCTGGCATATATCTTTGGCTATCACAGAAACATATTTTAGGCTATGGCAGAAATTGTGGAATTAGATCTATATAATTCCATAAATAAACAGAGCTGACCCTAATCAGACGGCTTCTACAGGAACTGTCTGATCTTGGACTTTTTACTTGCAAAGGTGAGAAAAGGCATTTGTATGAGGGAAATGGTTGAATGAAACTAATGGACAACCAAATACATGTAGTGTAGAACCTGATCAGCTTGCTCCTGCAGGAGCAGATTGGTCAGGGTCTACACTGTTTGCCTTAGTTTGTCTGGCTAAATATTTTTGGGGGTATTTGTGGTATTTCATGTGGTTTGGAATAGCTAAAGTTATTTATTCTTTAAAAGATAGACTAACCCTGTGGATTCATAATGTATAACCCATTCCCTCATATTGACGCCTTTTGACACCTCTGTAAAAATCACCTTTTTGAAACAATTGTGATAAATAGAGCATTTGTTCCAGGGGAACAAATGCTCTATTTATCACAAAGGTTTTACAATTCTTAAATTTTCCTTTTCAGTAGATTTATTCGAAGAGATCAGATCTAAATATAGCCTACGAGGGAATGGGATAATCCAGTTAATTTGTCAGAGTATTGCAAATTCATCCACACATTAGATCAACAGTGTGTTTTTCAACAACCGGCATTAATTAAAATGAAGCTTTTTATTGAGGTTTGTTGCCCTTAATTCAATACTCTTTTAACCCTTTTCCTCATACAAATGCTTTTTCATACCTTTGCAAACAGAGTAGACCCAGATCAGATGACTCCTATAGGGGCTGACTGATAAGGGTCTGCTCTGGTTTGCATATGAAATTATACTAGATCCGACTCTACAGTTCCTTCTAGTACCAAAACAAATCTTGCGTACATATGCTATTATAAAAAAATTCAGGTAATAAATATTCATGATGTCATTATTTCTTACATGAATATTCAACAGGGAAAGGGTTAATGGATATATCATATGGCCCTTTCCTCCATAAATACGCCTTTCTACGCCTCTGTAAAAGTCACCTGTTGAAACCTTTGTGATAAATAGAGCATTTGCTCCTACAGGAGCAAATGCTCTGTTTATCACAATGGTTTAAATTACAAAATTCTAAAACATTCCTTTTCTCTAGTTAATGCTCCTTTTCGGTAGATTCATTCAAAGAGGTTGGGTCTAGAAATAGCCTATGGAGGAAAGGGATAATTATGATCAACCCCATTCTATTTTTGGTTAGAGCTTGTTGGAAATAAACCAAGAGGAGTACCGTAGTAGTGTAATGAACAAATTTATCTGTGTTTGTAGTATTTTGCAGATAGACATTTCAATGGCAAATGTTTTGTATTAATCGTGTCAAACACTTAAAACTTAAAGGTAAAACCCCACCTGAGCATTTTTTTCACCAACCAATTCTCACATATTTAGGCAAAGCCAATTATTTTTAACCATAGCATTTCATTCTGTTAACCCTTACCTTGTCATGTCCAGCATGTTTCTTATTTGCCAACAGACCAAAACCAGATCAAAATTAACCCTTTTAGTGCAGGTCAGGATCTTCACTGTTTACCATTCATTATTCTCCAGTAAATTGCATCCCATTTGCTGAATAGACTCTACTATTAACCCATTCCTGCATATTGACACCTTTTGACACTTCTGTGAAAGTCACTTTATGAAACCATGTGATAAATTGAGCATTTGCTCCACAGGAGCAAATGCTCTATTTATCACAATGGTTTCAAACTACAAAATTCTAAAATTTTCCTTTTCTCTAGTTAATGCTCCTTTTGGGTAGATTTATTCAAAGAGGTTAAGTCTAAAAATAGCCCAAGTGGGAATGGGTTTTAAACAGTGATGGACCATTCCATTTTTAATAATTCAGCAGTCAATGGGTTTAAAAGTGGTGATCAAGGGTTAACCCTGTCCAAAGAGTCTTATTATTTAGAATAATTCTGTGGAATTATCACCATAGTGATGTCATGTTGCAAACAAGGTAAGGGGGTTGGGTGCTTTTTACATGCTGTTTGTTGCAGTCTTGTGTGTGCTCATAGAGCCGGTGGAGACTATTGGTCAGCGAGTCGAGGCTTGGTTACTGTAATCTGGTCACCCTGTCCCACTGAATATAGGGTCTTTTTGGTATATGGGGTAGCTAGGTACAACAGAACACAAAACCCAAATATGGAAATATATTTCGAGTCATGCATTAAACAAGATTGTAAGCGAAAAGTGTTTGAGAGGATCCCTCTGATTTGGGTCTACACTGTTTACTTTTTTTCACTGTTGTAGAAATGACACAGATTGTATCCTAGCTAAACATCAGGGTTTGAAGCCATGATATATTTTTTAGTTAAACCTGATTACATGTATTTGGCATTTGAAACAAGTTATTTAGTCTCTGGGTTTTTACTAATTTTTAAAATTCAGCCAAGTATTGTTCTCTTAAATGAATATTCATTAAATAAATGGCTAAATGGGAATTATTACGAGCTGTCACTTTTTGTATACCTGGTGGCTTGGTACTGTTTGTTCACTTAGTATTATGCAAATCTAAACCTGTTTGATCTAGCTACCCTGGTTTACCCATAGTAATATCCCGGTCAAATGATTGTCGTCTTGTATTTTTCTTCTAAATCTTTGTAACCTCTTCTTCTTGTTCATTGCCCTGCTCTAAATGCCAAGGATAATCAAAACTTGTTTCTTTCATGTTGTTAACTTGTTAGTGTTTGAGAGGAGTACGGGGAAGGAAGTGGACATTAACATCTGGCACCTTGCAGTTGAATTGTAGTTGTGATTTTTAAATCATCTATGGCGCACATCGTTGACTATCAAGAATGTCAAATTTTCGACTGGTTGTTTAAATTTTAGTTTAAATGACTTTGAACAAAGTTTAAACAGTCATGGTGCTTAACCCTTTCCCTGTTCTGTGTTTATTCCAAATTTCAATACCTACTGTGTACTCATTAACAAAATAGTTATAAAGAAAAATGGCAGGTGGAACATTGTAGACATTTTAGAAAGCAAGGAAAAAGATCTATCAAATTCTATTGGCAAACAGAGCGGACCCTGATCAGACGGCTCCTGATCTGGGTCTACTCTGTTTGCAAATGCGTGAAAACATGTTTATATGAGGGAAAGGGTTAAGTAAATATTAACCCTATACTTGATCATCTCTGTGTGTTTACTTTTTACGCTTTTGCAAGGGAATTAACCCAGGTCAGACAGTTTCTGTAGGAGCTGCCTAATCGGGGTCTGCTCTGTTTGCTTATGATATAATATAGATATGATTCTACAGTTTTTGCTTTGACAAAAATTGTCATGTTCATGTGCCCTCCAAAAAATTAATCTTATTAATATTCATGATGTAATTATTTCTCACATGAATATTCATGGGGTAAATGGTTAAGTACAGAGTTAACACTGAGGGTTGCATAGGGAGCCAGATAATGCTTGAGAGATTTATACATGTAGCAAGTGCTTTAGTGAGAAATAGGTATAAGTCAATGTCTACAGTGCTAGAGGATTTATTCTATCAAGTGAAAGTGCCAGTTGTGTTGCATTAGCAGCTATTATGAGAGTAAACAAAGTATTTTTGATGTTTATATTAAGGGGACATAGTCACCATAATTACCTCAGTCACTGTTGGAGTTACCTCCCTTCAGTCAGTTGTTACCTCTCATTTTCTGTATACTTAGATAGGACTAGGTGGATGTTACTTTCTCTGAATGCCTTCAACTCATAACCTCATGTTCTTTGCAATGTCTTTAGCTTATATCCAATCATTTGTATCATTATTCAGTGTTAACCCTTCGCTTGCTGAATTTTAAAAATACATGTCTCCTTCTTTACCCATGCCCTGTTGTATAATTACATTATCTTCACTGTGTACAAGTATTTCGCTGTGCAATCACTGCTGTGGAGTGCACTGGTTGCACAATCAACTTGTAAATAGTGCAGACCCTGATGAGACAGCTCCTGCAGGAGCTGTCTCATCTGGGTCTTCACTATTTACAGGTACGTATATTGACGTGAATAGCAAGCGAAGAGTTAAGTGATATGTTTACTTCATCACTTTCATTCTCTACACAGATAAGTTGTTATTGCTTAGGCTACCAATGATAATGGAAAAAATAGCGTTATTAAACCTCTAGTAAACCACTACTAAAATGAGACTTTCCATCTTTAACCCTTTTACCCAATTAAGATGCCTTTGTACACAGAGTAGACCCAGATCAGATGGCTCCTGAAGGAGCCGCCTGATCAGGGTCTGCTCGGTTTGCTTATGAATAGTATAGATCTTGTTCTAGTTTCTGCTATGGCCAAAATTTCCTGCATTCTTACGTCATATATTCATGATGTCATTATTTCTTACCTGAATATTCATGAGGTATAGGGTTAAAACAGGACAAGTTACTATGCAGGACACAAGTAGTGCAGTAATTTTGTCATCTTAGTTGTCGCGGCAACATTTTCAAAAATGTTAATTCTCTTTCTGATTTTTCTTTTGCAGAATTTTTGACTGAGTAATAAACAGTTAGGATCTCAGATCAGACCCACATGTTTTGCGGCCAGATCTGGATCCAAACTGTTTGCATAGGTCATAAATGGCTTGGAGAATCTGCAACAAGGGTACAAAGAGTTAAACCTTTCCTCCATAAATACGCCTTTCTGCGCCTCTGTAAAAGTCGCCTGTTTGAAACCATCGTTATAAATAGAGCATAGGAGCAAATAATCTATTATCACAATGGTTTCAAACAACAAAATTTTTGCTTTTCTCTAATTAATGCTCCTTTTCGGTAGATTAATTCAAAGAGGTTGTATCTAAAAATAGCCTATGCGATAATGGGTTAAATATTCACTTGGTGACCACTGTAAAGGGGTTTTGTGTTGTAATAACAACTCTGGATAGAGGATGTATCATTGCTTGTTCAGCCATGGGTAGAACAGGTCACTTTTTTCACATCATTTGGTTGTCCTTGGTATTTTTCGCAGACCAGTATATCTGTATATGTGTGATATTCATCTAAGTACTTGTAGTGTACATTGTTGCTTACTGAAATTTACTTTTTTCTTACTGTATCTCAGTATATCTATATACAGAGCTGATGGGCATAAAAAAAAACCTTAAATGCATCAAAAGAATAGTTTTGTTGTCATGAAAATCAGAGTTTTATTGAGAGAAATCTATACAATATTCACATATACTAGCAGTTTTATATATGTCACACTAGCATTGAATTTGTATAATTTTATACAGTTTGCACAGATTTTAATTGGCATCTGCTCAGGAAGCAAACTGTTTGGCACTGTGTATTTAAACAGAAAGGAATTGAAGATGTCATTTACCTAGCATACTTTACTCCTTACTCCATGAATGTTCATGTAAGAAATGATAATATCATGAATGTTAAAACTATTATCATATATGTTTTTATAATGTGAGGGCAAGATATTGTTTGCCATGGCGGAAACTGTAGAATCACATCTATATTTCATAAGCAAACAGAGCACACCCAGATCAGACAGCTCCTATAGGAGCTGTCTGATCTGGGTCTCCTCTGTTTGCAAATCATTAAAAGGTGTTTTAATGGAGCAAAGGGTAACAAGTACCAAAATCAATTTATTCAGTTGCCAAAAGTATTAAATTTTTAAATTAAGACAAGAAATATGTGTATTCAGAAATACATGTATGTTGGTATAGGTAGAAATGAGTCACTTCTTGTTCTTGTTATTTAACATTTAAGAGTATCATGTTGAATTTTATGAAATGAAAAGCCCATTAGTAAGTTCTCTCTTGTATGCTTGCAGTTAAATAATGTTTTGTTTAGTTTGTCATGAAAATTGATAGAAACTACTAGCACATGTACATGCTGTTATAAGGAGATATTGTGAAATTCATTGAAATACAACACTGAAAAATTAGATCTCAGATTGAAGATTTCACTTTGTGAAAAATATATTTAAAATTCCTGTAAAAAATATATTTAAAATTCCAATTAGAAAATTCTCTAAGCTTATATCTATACACTCGCAAAGTAAATATTCTTGTAAAATGTCACAATTTTAAACAGATTTTTAATATGAAATTGAGAGAATATTTTCAGTGGTGTAACCAGGACATTCTGCAGATTACAATAGTTCTTCTCTGTATAAGCTATGATGTGCAATTGGCTATATGAATTAAAAATCACTTTCTTTTATTCTGTTGTTGTTATCATTTCCTACTCCAAAATGACCAAATCTCCTTTATTTGAAATCTCCTACGGTAGGTCTAAGCCTTTTAAAGTGAAAGTCACTTCTTGCAACAGGTTTGAAATGCCTAAAAAATTACAGTAAAGTTCCGCTAATGCGACCACCTAATGAATAGACATTGGTGCCTTTATAAGCAGGTGGTTGCTTAACGCAGGACAAAAGTAATGCAGAAAGCTCCTCTAGGAGCTTTCTGCATTACTTTTGTCCTGCATTAAGCTACCACCTGCATCTAGCACCCAGAATTATACCTTTTAGGTGGTCGCATTAGCGGAACTTTACTGTAGTAAAAATACATAAATCATTTGTTTATATGCTAAAATAGGTATATCACAGGAAAACCAATCAAATTAAATTCAATTAATGCTGAAGAAGAGAACATTTTCATTCTTTCAATGTGATGTTATTTGCTGATGTAGTACAGTAGTATTTATTCATACTGCATTTTAGTTTCGTTACTGTTTGACAAAGGTCAGTAATATTTATTTGTTCCACGAAACTAATACATTTTTATGTCCCCATTGACGATAGTCAGGGGGGCATTTTCTTTAGCACAGATCCGGATCATCCGTCTGTCTGTCCGTGTGTCACGCTTTTACGTGCAGTTGGTTGTCAGTTTTTAGCTCACCAGAGCACAAAGTGCTCAGGGTTAGCTTTTGTGATCGCCTGATGTTCGTCGGCGTGCTTCGTCAGCAATTTGAATCTTTAAAAATCTTCTCAGCTTTCATTGTTGGCACATAGCATCATCTTTAGATCCTCTACAAAAGTTATATCAATTATGCCCCTTGGGTCAAAATTGGCTCCGCCCTAGGGGTGCATTGTTTTCTATAGAAACATATAGTGAAAACTTTGAAAATCTTCTCCTCTGAAACCAGGAGGTTCTCAGCTTTCATATTTGGCACATAGCATCATGTTCAGGTCCTCTACAATTTTTTTTATAAATTATGGCCCTGGGGTCAAAATTGGCCCCGCCCAAGGGGTGGGCACTTTTCAATAGAAACAAATAGTGAAATCTTTGAAAATCTTCTTCTCTGAAACTGGAAGTCTCTCAGCTTTCATATATGGCACAGAGCATCATGTTCAGGTCCTCTACAAAAGTTATACAAATTATGCCCCTGGGTCTAAAATGGCCCCACCCCAGGGGTGGTCAGTTTTCAATAGAAACATATAGTGAAAACTGAATATATTCTCCTGAAACTGGAAGGTTCTTAGCTTTCACATTTGGCACATAGCATAATGTTCAGGTCCTCTACAAGTTATATAAATTATGCCCCTTGGGTAAAAAATGGCCTCGCCCCAGGAGTGGCCAGTTTTCAATAGAAACATATAGTGAAAACTTTGAAAATCTTCTTCTCTGAAACTTGAAGGTTCTCAGCTTTCATATTTGGCACATAGCATCATGTTCAGGTCCTCTACAAAAGTTGTATAAATTATGCCCTTGGGGTCAAAATTAGCGCGCCCCTGGGGGTGCATTGTTTTCTATAGAAAGTTTCAAACATATAGTGAAAACTTTGAAAATCTCCTCTGAAACTGGAAGGTTCTAAGCAGGTCCTCTACAAAAAATATATAAATTATGCCCCTGGGGTCAAATTTGGCCTTGCCCCAGGGGTGGCAGTTTTCAATAGAAACATATAGTGAAAACTTTGAAAATCTTCTCCTGAAACTGGAAGGTTCTTAGCTTTCACATTTGGCACATAGCATCATGTTCAGGTCCTCTTATCTACAAGTTATATAAATTATGCCCCTTCGGTCAAAAATGGCCTCGCCCCAGGAGTGGCCAGTTTTCAATAGAAACATAGTGAAAACTTTGAAAATCTTCTTCTCTAAAACTTGAAGGTTCTCAGCTTTCATATTTGGCACATAGCATCATGTTCAGGTCCTCTACAAAAGTTATATAAAATTATGCCCTTGGAGTCAAAATTGGCGCCACCCCTAGGGGTAGCCTGTTTTCTATAGAAACAGTGTGAAAACTGAAAATCTTCTCCTCCGATTGTCTGGTGAGCGATATCAGGGCCATCATGGCTAAATGATCCTTTTCAGTAATTTTATTCAAAGAGGTTGGGTCTAAAAATAGCCTATGAGGGAATGGGTTTATGCAGTTTGAAAGCCCATCACCCTGCATTAATCTGCCAACTGTCTTGACCCTTTACTCCATATATACTCTTTTCTATGCCTTTGCAAATAGAGAAGGCCCAGATCAGACAGCTCCTGTAGGCTATCTACTGGCAAGCTGATATTTAATTCAGCATTGGACCAACCCATGCAATCATGCTGTACAATTATAGGTAAAGTATAACAAAAGTGTGTAATACATTGTATTCAATCAATTTTATTTCATGGAAAAATTATTTGACCAATTTTCATTCCATAATAGATTGACATTATATACAAAATTTATTGCTGTCACTGCCACAAGAAATCACCATGCCTCAAAATACTGAGTAAAGCACTAAAATCACAATACAGTGTAACACTTAAATACTCAATGCCATACATGTAATAACTTATTACCAGCTATATTCAGTTCCTCCTTCTCAATGCACTAGATTAACCAATTTCTCCATAAATACACCTTTCTACACCTCTGTAAAAGTCAGTTTTTGAAACCATTGTGATTAATAGAGCATTTGCTCCTATGGAGCAAATGCTCTATTGATCACAATGATTTTAATACTACACAATTCTGACATTTTATTTTTCTCTTGTAAATGCTCCTTTTCGGTAGATTTATAAAAATAGCCTATGAGGCAATGGATTTACAGATATATGGCTACTTTACTCTTTCCCAGTTTAGTATTCACATAACAAATTACATCATCATATTTTATTAGTTGTTTTATAATAGCAGACGGACACATAGCATTTTGGCTCAAACAGAAATTGTAGAATCGGCTCTATATTATATCATAAGCAAACAGCAGATCCTGATCAGACGGCTTTCGAGCTGTCTGATCTGTGTCTACTCTGTTTACAAATGCATGAAAAGGCATTTATATGAAGGAAAGGGTTAACCATTGTGATTCTCAGCATCCATACATAGCATCTCCCCAAAACAGTACTGTGTTAACTCATTCTCTCCTAGGCTAGGTGAATTTTGTCTCAACTTCTCAAGTTCACAGCTAGATGCAGGTCTAAAGTAATGCTGAAAGCTCCTATTTGAGCTCTTGGCATTACTTTCAACCTGCATTAAGCTGTCCCATGTGTTTCTAAACATGGGTAGTGATACATTTTAGAACAATTCTGTATTGTAAATTTTGGAAGGACCAAACTTTAAATTGACTTATCCCAAAGTTCAATTATATCGGTTGAAAATATCAAAGTTTAACTGTAATTTTATAGTGAATCTGCCACTCAAATTTTCCAAAAGATCTTTTGAGATTCTTGTAATCACTATACTGCTAGACTCATGACACACCATTTTATTTGATTTAATAAAGTATAGCTTGAAAATTGAAAATAAATTATTTATCAACATTTACACTTTCCCTCATATAAACGGCCTTTCTTGCCTGTAAGAGCTTTCTGATTAGGGTCTGCTCTGTTTGCAAATGAATTAATAATAGATCTGATTCTACAGTTCCTACCAATACCAAAACATCCTGTGTACATACATGTACATGTATGCCATTACAAAAATAATCTTAACCCATTCCCTCAAAGGCTATTTTTTTTTTTAGATCCAACCACTTTGAATAAATCTACCGAAAAGGAGCATTTACTAGAGAAAAGGATTTTTTTTAGAATTTTGTAGTTTGACACCATTGTGATAAATAGAGCATTTGCTTCTATAGGAGCAAATGCTCTATTTATAATTTATCACAATGGTTTCAAAAAGTGACTTTTACAGAGACGTAGAGGAAAGGGTTAAGTAATATTTATGATTTCATTACTTTTCATATGAATATTTAACAGGGAAATGCTTTAAGTTATTCCTCTAAATCCAATCTGTACAAAATAGTGAAAATATCAAAGGTGTAATGAATTGTCTTTAAAGTCAAATATCCATTTGACAATATTATAGTAACAAATGTGTTGTATAGATTCCCCCTTTAGCACTTGGTCACTTAAACTGTCATATTCTGCTTCTTTTCAAATATACAAGCCATTGTGTTCTTTCTTTACAATAAAATAAGTGCAAAACAGTAATAACACATCTAATTTGGATCATATCCTTTTGCAATGGTTTAGTGTCCCTTGTAGCAATCTTAAGAATCTTGTCCTTTTACATTCTGTCTGTTTCTGTTTCTCGACACACTGGTTTAATTTATGGCAGACTCCATCATTTAACCCTTTCCATCATATAAGTATCTATTCATGCATTTGCAAACAGAGTAGACCCAGATATGACGGCTCCTATAGGAGCCGTCTGATCAGAGTCTGCTTTGTTTGCTAATCAGAATTTGAAATATCTCTTTCTTTTCTTTCTAAAATGGTGACAATGTTCCACCTTCCATGTCATAATAACTTATTCTGTCTATGAATATTCAGTAGATATTGAAATTTGAAATAAACCTAGAACAGGGAAAGGGTTAAAACAAGTGAATACATAGCTATACCAAATAGTACAAAATCAGATCTAAGATATCTTACTAACAAAACAGAGTACATCCAGATCAGATGGCTCCAGGAGGAAACATCTGATCAGGGTCTGCTCTGTTTGCAAAGGTGCTGAAAAGTGTATCTATAGAGTAAAGGGTTTAGATTGTCAGTCTCCTGAAAGACACTACCCGAGACAGGTCAAAAGCCTATGGTTCAGTCTCTACAGGGTTATCTCCCTTGATCACTATTCTGTAGTCCATGTGCTGTTATTTCCAGTTTTGGCAGCCATCTTCATTTCCATCTTCATATCAATCCTATTAGGAGTCACATGACCGAAGTGTTCCTTTATCACTATTTGTGCCATCTTTCTTCTTCCTTTAAGTGATACAAAAAAAAATGTTAGTGGAAGCACTCCCTGAGCCTGAAAGAAGCTACGGATGAATATGGAGCAGTAACAAAATAAAATCATGCAACAATAAATTTCATGACATCTCAACTACTCTTCAACCAATTTTCTCATGAATATTCATTTAAGAAAAATGGCATCATGAATATTTATTAGCTGTATTTTTATAATGGATTTTTGGTACTGGTAGAAACGACAGTCTAATCTATTATAATTTCAAAATCAACAGAGCAAACCCTAATCCGACAGATGGCTCCTACAGGTCTGGGTCTACCCTGTTTGCAAAAGTGTGAAAAGGAGTTTATCCCTTTCCCTACTTAATATTCTTGTAATAATGACATCATGAATATTTATTAGCTGAATTTTTATAATGACATGTACACAAGATATTTTGGTATTGACAGATCTGTTATAATTTCATAATCAAGCAGAGTAGATTCTGATCAGATGGCTCAAATAGGAGCCATCTGATCTGGGTTTACTCAGTTTGCAATAGAATAGTAGATGAATACAAGATTTTCTCTGTATAGTCTTAACCAAACTGTTAGTTCAAGTTTATGCAACCAAATCAAAATATACACCCCAACTTCCATTAAAATATTTTCAATGAAATGTACAAATGCAAACTGAGCATAGTATACAAAACCGACACGTCTTTTGATAAATATCATCTTAGTTTTACTTAACCCTTTACTCCATAGGCTATTTTTTAGATCCAACCTCTTTGAATTAATCTACCGAAAAGGAGTACTAACTAGAGAAAAGGAATTTTTTAGAATTTTGTAATTTGAAACCATTGTGATAAATAGAGCATTTGCTCCTATAGGAACAAATGCTGTATTTATCACAATAGTTTCAAAAAATGACTTTTACAGAGGCGTATTTATGGAGGAAAGGGTTAACCCTTTACTTCCTGAATATTCATGCCAGAAATAATGACAGCATGAATATTAATTAGATTAATTTTTAAAATGGCATATTAACAGATTAATATTTTGCCAAAGTAGGAACTATAGAATCAGATCTATATTATTCCAGAAAGACATATTTTTGGAGGAAATGGTTATTTTCATTTTTTGCCTGAAAAAGTAATGCATGTATAACAAATCATTGTATCTAGATCAGGTCATATCTATTCTTAACCCTTCTCTTGCTGAATTTTAAAATACATTTCTCCTTCTTTAACCATGCCCTGTTGTATAATTACATATATCTTCACTGTGTACAAGTATTTCGCTATGCAATCACTGTTGTGGAGTGGACTGGTTGCACAATCAACATGTAAATGGTGCAGACCCTGATGAGAAAGCTCCTGCAGGAGCTGTCTCATCTGGGTCTTCACTATTTACAGGTAGGTATATTGACGTGAATAGCAAGCGAAGGGTTAAAAGAAACCTGATCTATATCAACACCCATTTAATATCTAACTGTACCCACCATAAACTGGCTTCACCATCATGTAACATAGTGCAGACCACTGTATAAACTACAACTATCACTAAAATTGATGAATACCCCTGCAAGGAAGTCTTGGTCACAAAAAATATTCAAAGTTCAAGGGTAGATAATTCGGCAATGCCTGATGCTAAACACATAAATACTGCATCTTGTACATCTTCTATTTATGGTTAATATGTATGCCAAATATAAACTGAATAACATTCAAACTAAAGGAAGATTTTTCATGCCAAAAAATATTCAAAGTCCAGGGGGAAATATTTCTGCATTACTTGGCATTAAACACACGAAAATTGTGTCTTGCATATCTACTATTCGTGGTTTTTATGTATGCCAAATATAAATTCAACAACTTTCAAATTCAAGAAGTTTGTGACACCAACTATCCATGTTTAAACGACCGACCGACTGCCTGACTGACCTGCCACCAGGGTGATTCCAGTATGCCCTGTCAAACTTTGTTTTCAGGACTACAGTGCTCCCTCTCTACAATGATACCCTTTGGGATACGAATATTGTATGTGTTGTTCAGAGGGAGTTATAGGGAGCGAAAATCAAACATAATTAGCTTGTTTGCAGATCCCCAGATAAGGTGTATTTCGAGAACTAAAACCGTTATGCCTCAATCAAACCCTATGATGATTCTAAAGAGTGGTCACAACATAGGGATTGATGGAGGAATAAAGAAAATTCGATGGAAAAAGGTTGTTTCTGGAGCCTTGTTGTTTCGGAAACAGTGACATGCGTTGTTGTAAGGAGGGAATCGTTATTGAGAGGGCCGTTGTAGGGAGGGAGCACTGTATAATAAAGACCCGTGGGCAACATAAACTCTTTCGTTGTTGCATATTCATGTTGGTGTTGTAGAATGATCTATAATAATTCCATCAGAAAACAGATAGTGCTTTGCCATCTGATCTGGGTCTATTCTGTTTGCATTTTGACATTAATAGATTTAAAGAGCATTTATATGAGGGAAAATGTTAAAAGTAGGAAGTTGCTTTACCCTTTCCCTGTTCTATGTTTATTCCAAATTTCAATACCTCCTGAATATTCATTAACAAAATAGTTAAAAAGAAATATGGAAGATGGAACATTGTAGACATTTTAGATGGCAAAGAAACTGATCTTTCAAATTCTATTAGCAAACAGAGCAGACCCTGATCAGACGGCTCCTCTAGGAGCCGTCTGATCTGGGTCTACTCTGTTTGCAAATGCGTGAAAACACGTTTATTTGAGGGAAAGGGTTAATGCAGGATGAATGGGATCCTTCTGTATAACTTTTGTACTGCATTATGCTTCGACCTGCCTTTAAGACAAAGAATCGGTCTTCTTTCTGGTGGTCTCTAGAGAGATTTTACTGTAATTTATGACATGTGAGTACCAACCTTCAATTAGATCAAGATACAGCTTTAGGAAATACATCTGCGCTGGTAATGGAGTCCCAATGTACTTGGAGCTCTGAAATACAGCAATTAAATTGAGAGTTTAGAACTATTTCTGTAAAAAAAGAGATATTGATCAGATCGACAAAAAGGTTAAATCTTTCCATGTTCTGTATTTAGGCAAAATTTTAATACCTACTGAATATGCATTAACAAAATAGTTATAAAGAAATATTGAAGGTGTTACATTATAGACATTTTAGAAAGCAAAGAAACATATCTATCAAATTCTATTATCAAACAGAGCAGACCCTGATCAGACAGTTCCTCTAGGATGCGTTTGATCTGGGTCTACTCTGTTTGCCAATGTGTTAAAACATGTTTATATGAAGGAAAGGGTTAAAATTTTCACAAAGTAAGAGCCATAACTCTGGTGTTTCAAGGTAAATGTGAGTGATAATTGCAGGTGCCACATTTACTTATAGTACCAAACATTTACACAAAGGTTCATTGAAAAAGTCCATAAAGGAGTTTTCAGGAGGATGAAGGCAATACAGAAGGCTTTAAAAGTACAATTCTGTATTGCCTTTGTCAAATAATATAAAGCAGATATCTGCTTGTTAAAACTTTAACAAATGAATATTCATGTAACTGTAGCATCAGATTAACGTTATTTCATAAGGAAACAGGTAAGACCCTGATCAGAAGACTCCAACAGGAGCTGTCTGATCTAGAAATTAACTCTTTCCCTCATATAAACATATCTTCACACCTATGCAAATAGAGTAGACCTAGATCAGATGAGCTGTCTGATCAAGGTCTTCTCTCTGTTTACTTAACATTTTCCCTGTTTATTCCAATGTTCAATACCTACTGAATATTCATGAACAAAATAGTTATCAGGAAGGTGGAACATTTTATCCATTTTGGAAACTATCAAATTCCATTAGCAAACAGAGCAGACCCTAATCAGACGGCTCTCATAAAAGTCATCTGGTCTGGGTCTATTCTGTTTGCAAATGCGTGTAAAAACGTTTATATGAAGGAAAGGGTTAAGAAATTACATAGATCTGATTCTACAATTTCTGTCAAAGTTGAAAAATCCTGTGTTTATTAATCCTTATAAAATTCAGCTTATAAATATTCATGATGTCATTATTCATTTATGAATATTAAACAGGTAAAGGGTTTACGAAAGGTTTCTCTATCAGGTAAAGTGCTAAGAATTCTAGGTTTTTATGCAGATATGTACAGATGAGGGCCAACTCTTCATGTCTCCCACTATGGAGGGATACAACTATAGAGGAAAAGCTGGCTAATATAGTCATACCTCTGCCAGATTTGCAGCTGCTTTGGCAAACTCTGTCCTGACAGCATGGGCGGCAGCTAGATTGTACTGAATTATAGCCTTGGCTGTTCTTATGTCTCGTGGAGTCCAAGGGTAAAAGGCACCTGTAAAACATATGGTCACTTTCCTAGTATAGAATAATTATGTCTCCCCCATTTATGGGGAGATATATTGTTTTTGCCAGAGTTGTCTGTCTGTCTGTCCGTCCGTCACAAACTTGTGTCGCGCGTATCTCTGAAACCAGTTGGGCTAGAGTCACCAAACTTCACAGGAATGTTCACCAGCATGAGTTGTTGTGCACCTGGGGTTTTTGAATTGTCTCCCCCTGATAACTTTGGAGTTATTGCCCCTGATGACTTAAAATTGGAAAAACTTTGTGTCGCGCGTTTCTCTGAAACCGCTAGTACTAGAGTCACCAAACTTCACAGGAATGTTGACCAGCATGAGTTGTTGTGCACCTATGATTTTTTAATTGTCTCCCCCTGATAATTCTTGAGTTATTGCCCCTGATATGAACACTTAAATTTATACAAACTTTGTGTCGCGCATATCTCTGAAACCAGTAGGGCTAGAGTCATCAAACTTCACAGGATTGTTCACTAGCATGAGTTGTTTTGCTCTTGGTTTTTTTAATTGTCTCCCCCTGTTAACTTTGGAGTTACTGCCCCTGATGACTTAAAATTAGACAAACTTTACTTAGTGTCGTGCGTATCTCTGAAACCACTAGGGTTAGAGTCACCAAACTTCACAGGAATGTTGACCAGCATGAGTTGTTGTGCAACTGGGATTTTTGAATTGTCTCCCCTTGATAACTTTGGAGTTATTGCCCCTGATATGATTACTTAAAATTAGAGAAACTTTGTGTCATGCATATCTTTAAAACCACTAGGGCTAGAGTCACCAAACTTCACAGGAATGTTGACCAGCATGAGCTGTTGTGCACCTGGGTTTTTTGAAATGTCTCCCCCTGATAATTCTTGAGTTATTGCCCCTGATATGATAACTTAAAATTAGAGAAACTTTGTGCTGCATGTATCTCTGAAAGCAGTAGGGCTAGAGTCACCAATCTTCACAGGAATGTTCACCAGCATGAGTTGTTGTGCATCTGGGATTTTTAATTGTCTCCCCCTGATAACTTTAGAGTTACTGCCCCTTATGACTTAAAATAAGAGAAACTTTACTTTGTGTCGTGTGTATCTCTGAAACCACTAGTACTAGAGTCACCAAACTTCACAGGAATGTTGACCAGCATGTGTTGTTGTGTACCCGTTTTTTTTTAATTGTCTCCTCCTGATAATGTTGGAGTTATTGCCCCTTATAACTAAAAATTAGACCCTGATAAGTTTGGAGTTACAGACATTACACTTGTGAATTGGAAAGAGGATGGGAGGGGGAGACATCTGTTTTTGCTTTAACTTTTGAATACAGATGAACCACTCAAAACTGGAATTCTAGATTCGGTATAAATATAGGTTTTGGAGATAGGACTTGTGGCAGCTTAATGCAGAGTGAACGTCATGCAGAAAGTTCCTCTAGGAGCTTCCTGCATGACTTTCACCCTGCATTAAGCAGCCACCTGCCTAACAGTATCTAAATTCTTCTCTACTGAAATTCCAGTTTAGAGGGGTTTTACTGTACTGAATATCGGTGTGTAACTAAAGAGTCCAATTAGTATGAAAGGCTTAAATTTGCCTGAGGATTTTGAATGACGAACAGTAAAGACCCTGATCATAGGGATCCTTGAGGAGCTCTCTAATCTGGGTCAACACTGTTTACAAATGGCAGTACACTCACTTAAATAGTAAATTAAGCAAATTACAGATAAATGTCATATTTAACCCTTTCCTTCATATAAACACCATATCTCACCTTTGCAAACAGAATAAACCCAGATCAGACGACTCCTGTAGCAGCCATCTGATCAGGGTCTGCTCAGTTTGTTTATGAAATTGTAATATAATGTATGTCCGACTCTACAGTCTCTCCCAATACCAAAATATTCAGTGTATCTATATATACATGTATATGCCATTATAAAAATTCAGCTACAAAATATTCATGAAGTCATTATTTTTACATGAATATTCAAAAGGGAAAGGTCAAACCAGTGTAGAATAATATTTAACCCATTCTTCCATAGGCTATTTTTAGATCCAACGACTTTGAATAAATCTACCGAAAAGGAGCAATAACTAGAGAAAAGGATTTTTTTTTTAGAATTTTGTAGTTCAGGAGCAAATGCTCTATCACAATGGTTTCAACAGGTGACTTTTACAGAGGCGTAGAAAGGCATATTTATAGAGGAAAGGGTTAACGTTTAATTAAGGTGCTTTTTAACCCTTTCCTCCACGAATATTCATGTAAGAAACAATGACATCATGAATATTAATTAACCCTTTCCCTTATATAAACACATTTTCACACATCTGCAAACAGAGTAGATCCAGATCAGACGGCTCCTATAGAAGCCATCTGATCAGGGTCTGCTCTGTTTGCTAATGGAATTTGAAAGATGTGTTTCTTTACTCTCTAAAATATCTACAATATTCCACTTTCAAATTTGCATTATAACTCTTTTGTTCATAAATATTCAGTAGGTATTGAAATTTGAAATAAACAGAACACGGAAAGGGTTAAATAAAATTTGTTACAATAGCTTATGGACAAAGGAATGTTTGGCAATGGCAAAAACTGTATAATCATATCTATACATTATGTTAAAAGCAAACAGGGCAGACCCTACAGGAGCTGTCTGATCTGGGTCTACTCTGATTGCAAAGGCGTATTTATCGAATAAAGGGTTAAACAACAACAATCTTTTAAAAAAATACAATACTATAGGATTAGTGTTGAGCAACAGCAAATGAGTATTTCTGTTATGTGGGTTTTAAGAATATCATAAGCATGCTTTAACCCTTTCCCTGTTGAATATTCAATTATTCATGTTTTGAAATCTGGAATGCAGAACAGGGAAAGAGTTTAAAAGAAAGCAACAATTCGCTGTTTTTCTGCTTGTAAACTCATGTGTGACATTATTTACCTTTGGCATCTGGTGCATCTGCTTCTTTATCTAGCTTGTCCAGTTTATCTCCCTTGTCTGAAAAAAAGATGGTCAAAGATCAACCCTTACAATGCTGAATTTTCAAATGTACTATTCCAATATTCAAACAGGTCAAACTTACGGTGAATATTTTGGGATTTTTCTAAAGAAACGTGTAACATGACAAACATTGCAGACCCTGATTAGAGGGCTCCTCTCATCTTGGTCTATACTGTTTGCAAAGGACATTAGTGACTCGTTTCCTGCATTGTAAGGCTTAAAAATTAATGAAGCAATAGATGTATATGCAGGTTGTCAAAAATATACTGGGGTATGACTGTATATATTATGGTCACTTGAGAGGCCATTCTGAATAATTTTAACAAGAAATGTCGACACGACATCAAACTGGGTTTTCCTTCACTATTAAGTAGCGATTTCTAAGTTCAAAGGGTCATAACTCCCAGAAAAATTGCAGACGGAAATTTCCCAGACAATATGCACATCTACATATTGTGTTCTTGCTACATACAAGGTTTTATGAAATTCTGTTGAACAGTTTAAGAGGAGTTGCGCTTACAAGGATAGGGTCAAAAGAGCTAGTGATTTCTAAGTTCAAAGGGGCATAACACCCAAAAAAATTGCAGAATGAAAAATTCCCGATAATATGCACATCTACATATTGTGTCCTTGCTACATGCAAGGTTTTATGAAATTCTATTGAACAGTTTCAGAGGAGTTGTGCTTACAAGATTGACAGCGGCCCACCTGCCGTACATCACCATTTCAATAACCGGATTTTCCGTGGAAAACACGGTTAAAATGGATTAATCTTGATTCGATAGATATGCCTGTTAATGCCTTTGCAAACAGAGTATATCTAGATCACATAGTTGCAAACAGAAAACACAAATCAGACAGCTCCAGTAGGAGCCGTCTGATCAGGCTCTGCAGTGTTCATTTATGAAATTACAATAGATCTGACTCCACAATTTCTACCAATGTCAAAACATCCTCTGTACACATTGCCATTATAAGAAATAGCTAATAATTCTTACATGAATATTCATCAGGAAATGGGTTAAATATATCATTCATCATGTATAAGCTTTTTCAAAATCCTCCGCCTCTTATATTATGAAAGCAATTTTTCTTCCATTTCTTTCGAAAATCAAAATCAGAGTATCAAACTGTTTTGATCCTGATGAGGTGCAGATTTACTCGACATCTCATCTGGATCCAAACTGTTTGCAAGGGTTGTCATGACTTCATCCCATAGATTGTAGTTACAACATTTTTGCGTAGAGCCCTTGTGTATGGTATACCACATAATAAACAATAAACCAAATGAAAGCATTAACCCATTCTTTTTCCTAAATATTTTTAGACACAACCTCTTTGAATAAATATTCCAAAATGGAGCATTTACTAGAGAAAAGGAAAAATTTAGAATTGTGTAGTTTTGAAATCATTGTGATTAATAGAGCATTTGCCCCTAGGGAGCAAATGCTCTGTTGATCACAATCGTGATGGTTTCAAAAGGTGTCAGTAGGAGGGAATGGGTTAACACTTTCCTTCATATAAACATATTTTCACGCATCTGCAAACAGAGAAGACCCAGATCAGATGGCTCCTATAGAAGCCGTATGATCAGGGTCTGTTCTGTTTGCTGATGGACTTAGAAAGATCTAGTTCTTTACTTTCTAAAACGGCTAAAATGTTCCACTTTCTATATTTTATTATAACATTTTTGTTCATGAGTATTCAGTAGGTATTGAAATTTGAAATAAACATAGAACAGGGAAAGGGTTAAAGGCAGGTATAGCGAGCACCTTGTTCAGTTTTGTCCGGCAGGGTAGTAGATATGTCTGTGACCAGTTCAGGGTTCAAGTGCTGTATTCCGTCAGCTATCCTGTCAAGGGCCACTAGTGCTTCTCCTATGTACATGTGGGCCAGGTAGCTGGCAGAAATAAAACAAGCACAAACTCTAAGCATATAATCTAGAGTTAACCCTTTTCCCATATAAACACCTTTACACGTATTTGAAAACAAAATAGACCAAGATCAGATGGGTATCTGCTCTGTTTGCTTTTGGCCTAATATAGATCGATCTGATTCTATAGTTTTTGCCAGAGCAAAAGTTTCCTTATTCCCTTAAAAAAATTACCCTATAAATATTCAGCTAATGAATATTCATAATGTCATTATTTCTTACATGAATATTGAACAGGGAAAAGGGTTAAGACAACAAGAAAGTCAATATAATAAGATGTGTTTGAGAAACGTTAGAAACCCATCAAGCACTTTGAACAATAATTTTGACTTTAGACCTTGAAGTTTGACATGGTACCACTCAAAACGTGCAGCTTCATATAAAGATGGGTTGGAAAATGTAACCCTTCAGTGTTCCGGTACTCTTTTATACTTTATACACAATTTCAGGTGTTTTATCAATGGCTTGAAATAATTTCATGTACGTGTCCCTTTACTCCATAAATATGCCTTTCTATGCCTTTGCAAACAGAGAAGACCCTGATCAGGGACTGTTCTGTTTGCTTATGATATGATATTGATATGATTCTACAGTTTATGCCATGGCTAAAACTTCCTATGTTCATGTACTATTATAACAGTTAATCTAATTAATATTCATGACATCATTATTTCTTACATAAATGCTCATGGAGTAAATGGTTAATAATAGTCATACCCAGGACCAGTAGTTAAAGCATTGTAATCTTTTTTTCTTCTTCATAAATTGTTTTAAAATATCTGTCTTGTGTGAAGACGTATTACCATGTAAGTGATGAATGTGTTTCATGCCACTTACAGTCTGGCATTAATTATTTTTCATGTTTTTTTTCAATACAACATGTCTGTAGAATTTTCCAGTCAATTAACCCTTTCACTCACATAAACTATTTTCACGCATTTGTAAACAGAGTAGACCCAGATCAGACGGCTCCTAAAGGAGCCGTCTGATCAGGGTCTACTCTGTTTGCTAATAGAATTTGATAGATCCGTTTCTTTGCTTTCTAAAATGTCTATAATGTTCCACCTTCCATATTTCTTTATAACTATTTTGTCCATGAATATTCAGTAGGTATTGAAATTCGGAATAAATATAGAACAGGGAAAGGGTTACTGATTTACCTATTGGAACAAGAATTTGCAGTGGTTTGTAAAAACTGTTGTATGCTCTTCAGGTGCATACATTTGTACAATGAATTATCATAGGAGTGTATAGGAACTGGTGGTTGCTTAATGCAGAATAAAAGTAATGCAGAGGAGCTTTCTGCATAACTCATTCTACACTTAGCTGCCGCCTGTCTTCAAATCCTAGACATAAGACTTATTTTCTGATGGTCGCTGCAGACATGTTTTACTTTACAGCGGTTTAACTGGAGCATTCAGACTCACCTTTGTGCTCCTGACAATTTAGGTTGTTTCAGAAGCAGCTCAGAATACTGTAGGGCCATAGTGTAGTCATTCAGACACAATGCTACATAGGAACTAGCACACAGAACTGAACACCTGAAAAACAAGACATACTGACTTCAGTTCTTTCTTCCCTTCAACCAATATTAAGTGTGACCTGACAAGCATTTACAAACAACTCAGATCCATATGTGACCAGAGCAACAAATGTGCGTACTCAAGTACTAAAATCGTCCTTTCTCCGCCAAACCCTGTGTTGTGACCACTCTTTAGAATCGTCTCATTGATTGAACAATATATTAACCATTTCTCTGTTCTATTTTCATTTCAAAATTCTAATACCTACTGAATACTCATGGTCAAAATAGTTAATATAATGAAACATGGAAGGTGGAACATTGTAGCCGTTTAGAGAGTAAAGAAATAAATCTTTAAAATTCCACCGACAAACAGAGCAGATCCTATAGGAGCCGTCTGATCTTGGTCTACTGTTTGCAAATACGTGAAAAGGCGTTTATTTGAAGGAACGGGTTAACCTTTTCCTTCATAGAAACACCTTTTCAAGCAATTTGCAAACAGAGCCAACACTTCATAAAATTTTACTGCAGGAATCAGTCACACAAATAATTTTTTACTATTCTAAATATAAACTATAATCATAGAAAATTTTCAATCCTTTCAATTTTTTACTATTCTTAAAATAAACTATAATCATGGTTAATTTTCAATCCTTTCAATGCTACGGACTAATCTGAGATGAATATTGTATACATGTATAAATTGGATCCAGACGATGTGGCAAGTAACTCTGGATCAAAACTGTTTGACATTTCATTTTTTAGGGAAATTTCGGAAAATTGTATGTCAAACACTGAAACAGACAAAATGTTTTGCAGAATACTTAGTGTTGTAAGAGTTAACGCTTTCCCTGTTCTGTGTTTATTACAAATTTGAATACCTACTGAATATTCATGGACAAAGTAGTTGTAATGAAATATGGAAGGCGGATCACTGTAGCCATTTTAGAAAGCAAAGGAACAGATCTATCAAATTCCAATAGCAAACAGAGTAGACCCTGATCAGACGGCTCCTCTAGGAGCCGTCTGATCTGGGTCTACTCTGTTTGCAAATGAGGGAAAGGGTTAAACAAACAATGTATGTAACTGACTTTTATTTATGAATTTCTGCTAACTGATCCCTATACCTCATGAATATTCAATGAAATAATGACATCATCAACATCTATTCACTGATTATTTAATAATTGGTTTAACCCTTTACCTGTTCAATATTCATAGAAGAAATACTGATATCATGAATATTTATTAGCTGAATTTTTATAATGTTCACTTATCAAGGAATTTGTTTGTTTTGACAAAAACTGTAGAATTAGATCTATATCATGTAAAAAGCAAACAAAGCAGACCCTGATCAGAAGGCTCCTTCAGGACTAAGGAGCCATCTGATCTTGGTCTACTTTGTTTGCAAATGTGTGAAAAGGCGTTTATATGAGGGAAAGTCTTTTTTCCAATAAACACCGGGTTTTTTTTGACAATGGCACAAACTGTAGCATCAAATCTATATTATTCCATTAGAACACAGAGCAGACAGTGTTCATAAATATGATTATTATTATTCTACTCTAATTGCAAAGGCATGAAAAGACGTTTCTATCACATAAAAGGTTATACAAGAAGATATAGAGAATAATAGGTTAGTGCCGTAGATGGGACGCTTTATCCGATGAGGGGAGAAAACGTTGAGGCGAGGCTTGTCCAGCCTCAACTGTTTTCTCTCCGAGTCGGATAAAGGCGTCCCATCTACGGCACTAACCTATTATTCGATTTATCCAGTCAATATAGTTTAATGTCATTTTTATAGACTCATAACACTCTTGAAATAATTTAAATTGAAAATGCAGTTTTTCGATCAACGGATCCCTCCCTTTTCACTTCCATTTAGACGTAAATAGATCTAATGAGCTACCGCAGAGGAATATAGTTTCGATATTTGTATTACTAGAAGGGAAACGTGGTTGAATTTGAAAAATAAGATGATTTGAATCGAGGGTCGATAAGTTATTTCAAACAGACATGATCTATATTCTTTGGTCAAATTCGAGTTACGTAGTCTCAGTTTCTATTTTTAGATTCTACCTAACGTCACTCAGAAATCGATGGAACTGAACAGGCTATATTTAGGTTTATGACTATCACCGCCCCTGTAAGAGTTTATCAATCAAATAATCATGAGAGTGAAAAGAAAACATTTACTATTTATCTGTCAATCTTTGCTTCCAGGTTTGATTTTATCAAAAACGGGTTTTGCCAGCGGTGGATTAAATTAATAAAATTGATAAATCAACGTTATTTTGTATGTGGCCTCAGTGGCGTAATCGGTAAGGGCGACGTCTCTAGAGAGATTAGAATTAGTTTTTGTAGGATCAGGCGCGGGTTCGAATCCAGCTGTAGCCAATTATTTGTATTTTTTCTCATTTGAATAATTCTTCTGGTGACCAAATAGATCTGTTAGATCTATTCCATCAACATGTTTATGAATATTTACAGAAAACTAAAATAGTTCCATGGTTATAGAATCATTACGCCTATCTACTAACCTAATAAACCTTCCACTACCGGAAGTAACCTAATAAACCTAAGTTTATTTGCACCCCTTTATTATGTCACTAGAGAAGCCTGGTGACTGGATAAATATCCTTATTTTTCTGCAAAGTACCTATGTTTACACTGCATAGGACCAAGATCAAATGTACTTGCTACTTTTTTACCCAAGCAGTTCACAATATATTACTTGACAGTACCTGAGATTATCCACCTCTGTAGTTCTCATTGGGTTTCCAGGTGGGGCTTGCACTTGGGCTGATTCTGAAGGCTGCTTTCTGTAAAAGATGAGTAATCATGTAGAAAATAATGACTTTATGAATATTAATTAACCCTTTCCCTCATATTAACACCTTTTCATGCATTTGCAAACAGAGAAGACCCAGATCAGATGGCTCCTATGAGCCATCTGATCAGGGTTTGCTCTGATTGCTATTAATGGAATTTGGCTGATCTTTTCTAAAATGGAAACAATGTTCCATCTTCCATATTTCATTATATGTATTTTGTGCATGAATATTCAGTAGATATTGACATTTGTGCTAAATATAGAACAGGGAAAGGGTTAACTCATTATCTCCTACTATATTTTTAGACTCGACCTTTTTGAATATATCTACCAAAAAGGAGCATTAACTAGAGAAAAGGAAAATGTTAGAATTTTGTAGTTTGAAACCATTGTGGTAAATAGAGCATTTGCTCCTATAAGAGCAAATGCTCTATTTATCACAATGGTTTCACAATGTGAATTTTATAGAGGCGCAAAAATGCGTCACTAGGGGGTAATGTGTTAACTGATATTTTATAATGACTAAGGAAGAAACTTCAGAATCAGTTAACTTTTACAGTTAAGCAAACAGAGCAGACACTGATCAGACAGCTCCAACAGGAGCCACCTGATTTGGATCTAATCTGTTTGCAAAGTCACAAAAAGACAGGATGATCGGGTAAAGAGTTAACCTTCATGTTAACGTGTTTCTAGGCTTTTGCAAACAGTGTAGACCCAGATCAAAAATTTTGTTTCTTTACTTTCTAAAATGGCTATAATGTTCCATCTTCCATATTTCATTATAACTTTTTGTTCATGAATATTCAGTAGGTATTGAAGTTCTGAATAAAAATAGAACAGGGAAAGGGTTTAAAGTTGGCATGAGAATGTTGTCAAATACATTCAGGCACAGGCAAAACTCATAAATTGATTTGTAAGTAAGGGTCCAACAAATTTATCGCCCAGAGTCTGTGGCTATAAGAAACTTTTGTCTATCAAAAAAAGATCAAAGCAAGCCCACTGGGATAAAAGTAAAACCAAAGATCAATAACCCAGCTATAATAGATAATCTAGAACACAGGACATTTGATAATTACATCTTAATCACCCTGTATATATACAATTTACAAAGATAAACAAATCTGATGTGTGTGTATATTAACACTTTCCTTCATTTAAATGCCTTTTCACGCATTTGCAAACATGGTCTGTTCTGATCAGGGTCTGCTCTGTTTGCTAATGGAATTTGATAAATCTGTTTCTTTACTTTCTAAAATGGCTACAACGTTCCATCTTCCATATTTCATTATTTATTATTTTGTCCATGAACATTCAGTAAGTATTCAATAATTGAAATTTGGAGAAAATTAACAATAGGCAAAGGATTCATTAGACATTTCATAAAGGTATCTCTCCGTGTGGCCAGTACATTCCAGACCATCCAATATTTCTTACCCATCTTCCTTATCACTATCACTTTGTTCAGATGTTGTTGTAGTTGCTTCTGACAGATCTGGTAATAGTAGCAAGGCATTTCTAAGACAGAGAGAGGCAAATTCTAGAGTGGCCGCAGGGATAGCTGGTGTGCCTACACTGAATACAAAAAACAACACAGATAACATCATGTTCAATTTTGTTCATAATTATATCAAATACAGAGTAGTTCAAATTTATTCTTTATTTTCATGCATAGAGCTCCTTCTTAGACTTTCAAACAAGTACACACAAGGTAACCATTTATCTGATGTAAGAAACAGTGACATCATGAATATTATTTAGCTGCATTTTTATATTATTATATAATATAATGGCATATGAACACAGGAATGGTGGGCCATAACTTATTCTGGGTCCATGCTTATAAAGCTTTTTAGTTGAGTCTGAGTTTGTTCTCAAGCTTTTGATTGGTCAGATTTGAGCCAGAGTTTTATAAGCATGGATACAGATCTAAATACATGTATTTCTATAATCTAAAAGGGCAGACCCTGATCAGATGACTCCATGTGATTCGTGTCTACTCTGTTTGCAAAGTCTTTAATGGGCATTTTCATCTGGTGAAAGGTTAACAATAAGCAGAAAAGAGTATGGTGCATAATATACTCTCAAATAAGTAAAATATTTATGAGATACAATATGTTGAGCATCAAAGGATACAATTAATAAACAAAACGGGTTGTAAATCATCTAATTGGAAACTCTTTCAATAAATTTTGACAAATTTTGATGACCTTAAATTCAGATATGAATCTAACTTGACCTCCCATCAGACTCCGAATTGTCATCAGACGGAAAGACGTTATTTCTCACATGAACATTCCTTACATAAAGGGTTAATGAAATAACATAAAACTATGACAGGCTTAACCCATTACTCCATAAATACGCCTTAGCAAACAGAGTAGACCCAGATCAGACAGCTCCTATAGGAGCCATTTGATCAGGGTCTGCTCTGTTGGTTAATGGAATTTGAAAGATCTGTTTCTTTACTTTTTAAAATGGCTACAATTTCCCACTATTTCATAATATCTATTTTGTTCATAGGTAATGAAATTTGTAATTACATGTAACAAAGAACAGGGAAAGGGTTAAACAGAGTGTGTATTAACTTTCGTCTAAAAAACATGTCCCCCTGCTTCCATATTTAACTCATTCTCTCCTATTGACGCCTTGTGCCTATGTAAACTAATTATTTTGTGTAACCATTGTGATAAATAATCACAATGGTTTCAAAACTACACAATTCTAAAAAAATTCTTTTCTATAGTTAATGCTCCTTTCGGTAGATTTATTCAATGAGGCTGGGTCTAAAAATAGCCTAGGGAAGAATGGGTTAAGAAAACAGCATCAAACAGTGTGGCTCCTGGTGAGATGTCCAGTTACTCAGAATCTCATCCAAATCTAAACTGATTGCAGAGGTCATCAAACATTGGCCCATATTATTACCTGCCAACTTTTGTACACAAACTTAACCTCTTTAACTTTTAACTTGCCCTTTACCTGTTGAATATTTATGTAAGAAATTGTGACATGCTGAAAATTTGTAGTGTAATATATACAACGGATTTTTGGACATTGATAGAAACTGTAATGTCAGGTCTATTATAACTTCATTCATAAGCAAACAGAGCAGATCCTGATCAGACGAATCCTATAAGAGCCATCTGATCTGGGTCTACTCTGTTTGTAAAGGCGTGAAAAAGCGTTTATATGAGGGAAAGGGTTAACCTAGGATTCCATTGTCAGAAATGATAGATTTTGAAAGAAAAACAGTGTAGATCCTGATCCTCTAGAAGTCCTCTGATCTGGGTCTACACTATTTGCAAATGCCAATACATTTGTTTCCTGCAGTCAACGGCTAAATCAATTTAACCATGAATATTCATGTAAGAAATATTAACCCATTACCTCATAGGCTATTTTTAGACCCAACCTCTATTTGAATAAATCTACCAAAAAGGAGTATTTACTAGAGAAAAGGAAGATTTAAGAATTGTGTAGTTTTGAAACTATTGTGATAAATAGAGCATTTGCTCCATAGGAGCAAATGCTCTATTGCGCACAATTGTTTCAGAAATAAACTTTTACAGAGGCCTAGAAAGGCGTATTTGTGGTGGAAAGGGTTAATTAGATTGTTATTATAATACATGGACACATGAATTTTTGGTCATGGCAGAAACTGTAGAATCATATCTCTATTATATCATAAGCAAACAGAGCAGACGCTGGGTCTACTCTGTTTGCAAAGGCGTAGAAAGGCATATTTATGGAGAAAAGGGTTAAATGAAAACATGTTTTTATGTACCTATTTTTATCATTGTTGATTCCAGAGCCAAGTATAAGTTTCCGATGAACTCCACTGCCGTGAGAACTCTGTATCACTTCTTGTCTCTTGGATAACTTCCTGTCATCTTCATTATTCTGAAAACAATTCAAGAAAACATCATATCTATTTTTGGAACAGGCATACGACTCCAACTGCACATGTTTATGAAACTTGAAGGATTATCATAAGAAATTACTATTCATTTGTAATGAATTTTTTTTAATGTTCTTGTATTTCGCAAAATTATCAAAGAGAATCAATTTGTAAATGAGAGATAATTAGGGCAAATCTTGAAAATCACGAATTAACCTAAACACAGTAGAACCTGCCTTAAGTGGCCATCAGAAAGAGGTCTAATTATGGGTCTGCAAGGCAGGTGGTGGCTTAATGCTGGTCAAAAGTAATGCAGAAAGCTCCTTAGGAACCACCTGCTTTCAATAAATGAATGTTTACTTAAGACAGGTTCAACTGTATTCAGACAGAAATTTGAGCAAATATTACAGAACTAGATCAAATGGCTCTATAAGGAGCAGCTTGATCAGGGTCTACACTGCTTGCTACTATGTCTGTCTAATTCAAAGTTTGGCTTTAAAAACTGTCCAAATACTTAGAGGTTCTACTATGAAACAGAATTCCTAAATTCACCTGTTTTCAGACAAAGAGAATACAGTTGCCAAAGGTTAACCCCTTACTCCCTGGTTACAGCTTTTAACCCTATCCCTAGTTATAGAAAAAAAACTTTTTAACGCCTCTGCAAACTGAGTAGATCCAGATCAGGTAGCTCCTGCAGGAGCAACCTGATCAGAGTCTGCTCTGTTTGCCTATAGAAATATCATAGATCAGAGTCTGCACTACTGGTTGTAGCAACAAAATTCTTTGTTCTGTATACCAGAACGGAAATATATTTTATAGTAAATTATTCATAGTGGGTGGAGTCTTACATAAATATTAAACAGGGAAAGGATTAATACCTTTGTAAACTGAGAATACCCAGATCAGACAGCTCCTGTAGTGGCCATCTGATCAGAGTCTACATTGATTGCTAATGGAATTATACAGATCTGATTTTACAGTTTCTGCCTAGGTCATTTAATCCAGTTCATATACCATTACACAAACTCAGTTTATTAATATTCATGATGTCATTATTTCATACATGAATATTCCTGAGGTAAATGGTTAATATTTAGTAAGTCCAGCAAGTGAGCTTACAGTTTGCAGTGAATTCTTTATTCTAACTGAAGTTAACCTATTTATGCTTAGTGTCCCAAAACAGAGGAATTGACAAACAGTGTAGATCCAGATCAGTGGGCTCCTGAAGGAGTCTTCTGATTAAGGTATACACTTTTTAATTCAAATATCACACCAGCAAAAACATTTTGGAGGAACACTCCTTTAGATGAAACATAAGTTTGTTTATATATAAGTGTACAGTAAACCTCTCTATAATGGCCACTAAATTGTGTTAATTAATTGGTATTTAGGGCAGGTGACTGCTTAAAGCAAGATGAAAGTAAAACAGAATGCTCCTATAGGAGCGTTCTGTCTAACATTCACATTGCTTAACTGCCACCTGTCTTTTACACAAAATACTTGGATGTAATTCAGTGGCTGTTATAGAGAGATTTTACTATACTAACAAAAAAGAGACTTAGCACTTTCCCTCATATAGACAACTTTTAGCACCTTTGCAAATAGAGTAGACCCAGATCAGTAAGATGCTGTAAGAGCTGTCTGATCAGATCTGCCGTTTGCTAAAGGAATAATATAGATCTAATTCTGAAGTTTCCATCATAGCCAAAACTTTCCTTGTAAATGTGTAAATTATAAAACTTCAGACCATGAAATAGATGCAGTAAGAAATTCTTAACCAATATTCATAGAAGAAAGGGTTAACCCTTTCCCTCATATAAACGTGTTTTCACGCATTTGCAAACAGAGTAGACCCATATCAGGGTCTGCTCTGTTTGCTAATAGAATTTGATAGATATGTTTCTTTACTGTCTAACGTGTCTACAATGTTCCATCTTCCATATTTCTTTATACCTATTTGTCAATGAATAATCAGTAGGTATTAAAATTGGACTAAATATAGAATGGGGAAAGGGTTAAACGAGTGCTTTATAAGTACCTCTTTGAATGCCATGATACAGCATTCTGCCAGTCGTAGCCACAGGTGAGGATTAATTTGGTACATCTGAACAGCCTCAATCAAACACTCGAATGCCGGCAGGGCCTTCCCACAATGCAACAACTGTACACCCATGTTATACATCAACTCAAAGTGACGACTCATGGCTAGACAGTGTAATGGCCGTCCTGACAATGACCTATTGCCTCCTATACAGTAAAGAAAAATAAGTTTTACCAAATCAAACTGCCACTAATTGGCGACTTAAAAACGTTATACATGTAGAGTTGAACTTTGATATCTCGAACTTCAAAGAACCATACAAATTACTTCAAGATAACATAAGTTCGAGTTATCCAATTTCTACTCTGGACAATTTCTCAAGTTTACAGTTTAATGCAGTTCTAAACTAATGCCAAAAGCTCCTATATTTTCAAACAGAATAGGAGCCTTCTGATCAGGGTCTTCTGTGTTTGCTTTTGACATGATAAAGATGATTTAACAGTGTTTGTCAAAATAAGATGAGTTTCTGAAACACTATGCCCCCGATATTACCTTTGACCTTGATGTATGACCTTGACCTTAATAAGTCATTCATAAAAAATGTTTGCCTTCATAAGTTGCACATGCATGCCAAGCATAAAGTATGTATGTGCAATGGTGACAAAAAATGACCTTGAAAAGTTTACATTGTAAGAATTCAGCCAATAAATATTCATGATGCTACTATAACTAACATGAATATTGAACAAAAAAATGGGTAACAAACTTTTTCAAACAATTGCACAGTACAGTGAGACCTCTCTATTAAGGACACATATGGGTCTGCCCTTGAGTGTCCTTGATAGTGGGGTGTCCTTAATTGTGAATCTAACATGGAAGTGTCGATTTCTGTAGCAGCTGATATAAGTATGGGAAATAGTACAGGAATTATGTCACCACCAGTTAAAGATAGAGACACAATGTCCTTAATTGAGAGATTTCACTGTACAGCTTTAAGTTTGAATAAGTTAACAAACCAATTCACATGATAAACAGTATTTTATGTATTATGAGACTCTTGCCAGAATTCTCATGCTGACTGATTAAGTCTTCTTTTGCTTTCAAATTTCAGTTATATAGCAAATTTTAGATTCTGTACTGGTCAAAGTGTCTGTTATTTCGGAATAGCGGGGTGTCCGTAATACTGAGATAGAAACCAATAGAATGACGTTGGCAAATTGGTTGGTTCTTTTTTAAAGCGTCCGTATTACCGAGTTGTCCCTAATAGTGGAGTGTCAGTAAGGCAGAGTTTTACTGTAATTACAAAACAAACCCCCCCCCCCCCCATACAAGTGAAATGTGTCATATTACCATTATCATTGGAGTGTATTCTGTTTTGCTGATCTGATCCACGCCGCATTTCTCTTACAACGTTCTCATTCTCTTGAATGGCCTTACGGAAATAGAAAGCTCCAAGATTGTGTTTGCGAAGATGGAAGTGTATACAGCCGAGGTTGTTGAAATGCATCACAGTCAGACACTCGCCTTTCTCCGTGTATATCTGAGGGCCGGTCCCTAGCATCTTCATAGCTTTACGGTAACTGCCCCGCAGATACTCAAAGTTTGCTTTGAGGAATACCACTGATGTATTCTAAACAAAAAGTACTAAATCAATACAGTTTACAAAAACATAGGCTGCACATTTTTACCCTCTATTAAGCCTTTACCTGACAGAGATGCCTTTTCACCATTTCATGAACAGAGAAGACCCAGATCAGAGGGCTCCTGTAGGAGCAGTCTGATCAAGGTCTACTCTGTTTGTCTATGGAATTATATATCCTCGATTCCTATATTTCCGTTCTTTCCTATTATTCCGTCCGCATCACAAAAGCGCTTGATATGGCGCGTGCGACCTCTCTACGTCATCGCTCAAAGTGTTTTTCGATTGTAAATAAAACACTTTTAGATACAGAGCCGAAAAAAATAGGGAAAAAACAGGCAAATTGAATGAAACTTTATAGAAAAAGTTTATTTTCAACAAAAATATAAACATTCTCATCATGTGACACCATTTTTCTAACAATATTTCCCAAAAAGAATCCGTTTTTCAAAGCTTAAAAAATTGACAGATGCCGCGGAAACGTTCAGGCAGGTCCTTCTTACATGACCAAGCAAATAACACGTCACAAGTATGCTGTTCAGCAAAACTTACGGTTCCTGTTATGAACATGACCCATGTCAAATTTTGTACAATGGAGTCTGTTATCAGACGGCATAAATACATTTCTGTACTGAATAAAATGCCTCAGTACACATCTAAATTGTAAATATGTTGGTATTTCTTTAATTTTAAGTGTTATCTGTTTAGCTGATTGTAATCTGTATATTTCAAAGTATTTTTTAAAGTCAAATCTCAGTAAACACTTTTTGTAAAATAACATTTGAATTTATAAGGCTGATAATTCTGTCTTATTTTGTTCATGGTGCTTTTGAAAATGATTTCGATTAATACATAGTTCAACATGACTCAAAATGTTTATTAGGTATAGTGAGTGTCTGGGACTTAACCTTTCTTGTGCAGTATATATTTGACCCAATATTGTGCTCAAACACCTTTGAGTGGGAGATTATGACGTCATAGGAACGGCAATATAGGAAACATGGAGGCTGCATTTGCAGCATTGAGTGAGTTAAAAGAACCGACATTTGGTTCAATTGTTGGGTTATTTGTTTACTTAAAGTGTTATTTTCCGTTAGAAAAATATTTTTTCTCACTATTCCTTCAATGAAGCTCCTTGTTGCATTTAAAGTAATTGTTTTCATGATAATTATTTTGCTAAGGGGAACGGTAATACAGGAGAAGGGGATATATCCGATTCTACACTTTTTGCCATTGCCGCCAATTCCTGTGTTCATATATTATCATAACTTGAAATTTGTGTCTGTAAGACAGAGCGATGTCCCTGTGGTGGTGCTTAACAATGAAACAAGAGCTGTGTCAGTCACGTGACAAATGCCCCCAAAAATTGTACCCTGTAACCTTGACCAATGGACCAGGGAGTTGAACGAGACACATCCTCTTTGTGTGGTGAACATTTGTTGCCGGTTATTTTGAAATCCATTCACAGATAAAAAAGTTATAGAAGGGACACGGGACGGACGGATGGATGGACGGACGGACAATGCGATTACTATATGCCCACCGTTGGGGGCATAAAAACTGTGATTACCAACTGAAGGTACAAGCGTGACACACAGACAGACGGACATGACACACAGATGGACGGACAGGTGCAAAACAAAATGCCTCCTGACTATCGTCAACGAGGGCATACAAAGTAAGTTAATAACTATCCATGACATCATTATTTCTTACAAGACTATTCAGCAAGTAAAGGATTGAAGTCTGAAACAAAACCAGAGTATTTTACCTTTTTAATTCATTAATTAGCCTTGGCTGATATATTTACTACACGTTATATCAAATTTATGTCAATAGTTGTGTCTGGTACCATCTAAATATCAACTGTGTTTGTCATCTATGCTTGAATTTTTGAAACAGTTTCCATCAGCACACAGCATTAAATGAGTGCAAACTATTTGTCATACTGTGTAATAAAATATGCAATAGTGCAGACCACCATTGGCTGTCAGGTAAGGGATAGGGTATTGCTTAAACCAAAGTCATTTGTCCTAACGTACAATTAATATTCAGATATTTCATTCAATTAAACAGAAGCCTGTTAATCCTTTACTCTATAAATACGCTTTTCTAACAGAGTTGCAAACAGAGTAGACCCAGATCAGATGACTCCTGTAGTAGCCATCTGATCAGGGTCTGCTCTGTTTGCTTACAACATAATTTACTTAACTTTTTGTCTTGGTTAAATATTTGCTTGTTCATATGTTATTTTAAAAATACAGCTAACTAATATGCCTGATGTCATTACTTCATACATCAATATTTATGGAGCAAAGGGTTAATAATTTTCTCTAAAAATATATATTGAAGCCGATTCAGTTTTCAAACTTTTAGCTTAATCTGTAGGTGAAGAAATTTTAGCAAACTATAACTACTTACCGATGATTGTACATTCATAAGGGATTTAATCTCTCTCTTGCAAGCCTTCATTGACTTCATCATAGTCAAGCACCTGGTTTTGAACTGAAGATAGGAGAAACATATATTAAAACAGTTGTATGAACAAGGAAAGGTGTCGGTACAAATAGTAAACAAGAGGGCCATGAGGCCCTGAAGCGCTCACCAGACATAGCCCCAGGGGCGGGGCCATTTTTGACCACAAGAAATCATGTGTACACCCTTGGAAGAGAACCACAAGGCAAAGCAATATGCCATTAATTAAAGGTCTAAGCCTTATGGTTTCAGAGAAAAATAATATTTATATTTTTCCCATGAAAAACTGATAAGCCCTGAGGCAGGGCCAAGTTTCGCCCAGTGGTCAGGGTCGTAAGTTAAACATTCTTGGCAGAGGACCACAAGCCACAGCTACATATTTGTAGAGGACCATTAGATCATGTTACATACCAAATATCAAAGGTCTAGGCCTTACAGTTTCAGTAGATTTTTAAAGATTTTCCTATGAAAAACTGATAAGCCCTTGGGCGGGGCCATTTTTGGCCCAGGGGTCATAATTTGAACAATCTTTGTAGAGGACCATAAGATTATGCTACATACCAAATATCAAAGGTCTAGGCCTTACAGTTTCAGAGAAGAAGATTTTTAAAGATTTTCCTATGAAAAACTGATAAGCCCTTGGGCGGGGCCATTTTTGGCCCAGGGGTCATAATTTGAACAAATTTAGTAGAGGACCATAAGATCATGCTACATACCAAATATCAAAGGTCTAGGCCTTACAGTTTCAGAGAAGAAGATTTTTAAAAATTTTCCTATGAAAAACTGATAAGCCCTTGGGCGGGGCCATTTTTGGCCCGGGGGTCATAATTTGAACAATCTTTGTAGAGGACCATAAGATCATGCTACATACCAAATATAAAAGGTCTAGGCCTTACAGTTTCAGAGAAGAAGATTTTTTAAAGATTTTCCTATGAAAAACTGATAAGCCCTTGGGCGGGGCTATTTTTGGCCCTGGGGTCATAATTTGAACAATCTTTGTAGAGGACCATTAGATCATGCTACATACCACATATCAAAGGTCTAGGACATATGGTTTCAGAGATGAAGATTTTTAAAGATTTTTATATATATTACCATATATGGAAAAAATGACCACGCCCTCTGGCGGCCATGTTTTTCGCCGGATCAAAATTCTTTTAACAACTTTTAAAGTCTATCAACTGAGAAACATTTTGGTGAAAACTATATTCAAATCGGACAAGTCATTCTGGAGAAGAAGATTTTTCTAGATATTGGGTACAGTTGCCATGGCAACAAGACCGATGGCCCCGCCCACTATCTTTTAACAACTTTTGAAGCACACACCCAAAGTATGTATCTGACCAAGTTTGGTAACAATTGGGCAGTCGGTTACAGAGAAGAAGTCGTTTGAAATTGTTGACGGACAGACAGACGGACAGACGGACGGACATATTAACAAATGGGTAGTTGTGTGACTTTTTCCTTTGATCTTTTCTTGTGGGACTAGTCCCACAAGAAAAACTATTTTTGGCTCTAACTTTGGAAAAGAATGATCTGGAAGCTAACCCTAACCCTAACCCTATGTCCCACAACTGGCCAGGTTAATGTCACAAGAAATGGCCAGGTTAATGTCACAAGAGATGGCCAGGTTAATGATTTTACTTGTGTGACTAGTTAGAAAAAGTCACACAACTACCCATTGGTGAGTGCGGACGGACAGACGGACGCCGGACACAGGGGTATCACAATAGCTCACCTTGAGCACTTTGTGCTCTGGTGAGCTAAAAAACCCCACTAGGGATGTCATTTAACACTTTCCCTCATATAAACGTCTTACCAGTAGACCTAGATCGGACAGCTCCTACAGGAGCCATCTAATCAGGGTCTACTCTGTTTGCTTATGAAATTAAAGAATAAGAGCAAGCTCACATACTCCACGCCACCACATTATCATAGATAACATTCCTCTGAAAATCGAACCCAAAGCTTTTATTCATGTAAATTCTTAAAGAAAATTTGCAAAAAATTGGTCATGAAATGAAAGTGCTAGATGAACAACAATGTACATGTATTAGGATTATACATGGACAGACTGACTGGTTAAAAACTATATATCCCGTGCAACTCCGTTGCATGGAGTATAATTACAATAGATCTGACATTATACTTTTTACAAATACTACCAATTCTTGTGTACGATTATAAAAAATCTGATACTAAATATTCATAATGTCATTACTTCTTACATGAATACTGAACAGGGAAAGGATTAAAAAACTAGATGTGTTTGTGAAACATTATGCCCTCGATTATCGCCAATATAATTTGACCTGTAATTTGACCTTTAACCTTGATATATGATCCTGACATCAATAATTCACCCCTAAACATCCAGGGTTGGCAAAATGCCGGCATTTATGAGTATTTACCGTGCCGGCGGTAAATACCGGTAAATACCGGGATTTACTGGCGTTTACTGGCACTTACTGGCATTTACTGGTTTTTTAATTGTCCAGGGACTTAGCACATATTTAAACCATCCAAAAGTGCTTTATTAGTTATCTAATCATATATACAAGTTTTGCCGTATGTATTTGCAGTGTAAACAATTCCAAAAAATAAAATAAAAGGTGTAAATAGGGCTCTGCTTGGAAATGCAGGAGCCCTATAGGAATCACAATTTCTGTCCATCAGTCAACACTTGATGTGACATGATAACTCAAACAGTACTTCAATTAAGGCATATGCTTAGTATCATCAGAGGAAGACGCCTATAGTTTTTGGATTGAATCTGATAACTATGTCTAGAGTTATCTTGCCTTGATTACAGGACTCTCTCTCTCTCTCTGTGACTGAGTCAGTTTTCTTGTTTAAGCTGAATTTTGAATGAACCAAGTTTCATGAAAATCAAATGACTGGCAGTTAGTTGTAGAAAACTGAGTAACAGATAAGAGAAACAATACTGGCCACCTAACCCACTGCAAGTTACTGTCAGATCAGCTCTCAAAACAACAGTTTGACACCTCTACTGGCCACTATGGTAATTGTTGTAAAAACATACACACTTTTCATTTAAGACATACACACAATGAACCATGAAGTGTCAAACACAATATAGACAATTTTGAGGGGGCAATGATTCAGATTAAACCAATCAAACTGTAGTATCAGACAAAGGAGTTGGTCTGTTGTACTTATGACTTTAGCACATTATACCAGCAGAATCATGCCATTATTTAAATTTAGAGCTATACAGGACTTTTCTGTAAACCAGATGAAACTCCTAGATAAGATATATAAGCCATCTGATGAGTACCCTTGGCAGGCATGAAACAGTTTAAACCCTCAGTAAAATGATGGTCAGAAATCAATAAATAAACTTATCAATATTCCACTAACCAGCAATTTAAAACAGCCTTTATAAAAACAATAAACTTCAAAGAAATAATATATATTCCACCTTTTCTGGAGTATTTGCCAGTAAATGCCAGTATTGGCCATTTTGGGAGTATTTACCGGACCGGTAAATACCGGTATTTACCAGCGGTATTTACCGCCCCCGGTATTTATGCATGCCAAGCTTGAAGTATGTATGTACAATGGCTACAAAATTATCGCCATCATTACAGTTGTCCACAAACCAACAAACTTACAGGTCAAAAACAATTATACCCCCCCTTTATATCGTGTGATTGTGTGTGTGTGTGTGTGTGTGTGTGGGGGGGGGGGGGGTTATAAAAACAGTGGCTGCTTAACCGTTTATGATGTTATAATGATTAACGAAAGTAAAGCATAAAGCTTCTATGGAAGTTTTCAGCATAAGTTTTTGACCTGCACCTTTCCTTCATCTCTAGAACAGAGCTACAGATAATAGTGCTTACCCAAATACTAAAATCGTCATTTCTCCACCAAACACTACACTGTGACCACTCTTTAGAATCGTCTTGACGTATAGGGTTTGATGGAGAAATAAAGGAGCTATTCTTGAAAATGTTTAAACTTATGCATCTTATCTAGACCACTGTCTAGAATCTTTCAAAGTATAATAGTGATATGAAATGATGTATAGTAGAACCCTCCAATGCAACCACTGAATGAATAGACATTGGCATCTTTTAAAGCTGGTGGTTGCTAAATGCAGGATGAAAGTAATGCAGAAAACTCCTGGAGGAGCTTTATACAAAATTTCCATCCTATGTTAACCCTACCTTTAATATAAAAACTTTTTCATGTATTTGTAAACAGAGTAGACCAAGATCAGATGGCTCCTGTATTTGATCAGGGTCTGCTCTGTTTGCTCATGATATTAAATAGATCTCACTCTGCAGTTTCTAAAAATACCAAAACATCCTGTGTACATATGCTGTTATAAAAAATCAGTCAATAAGTATTCATGGAGTCATTTTTTCATACATAAATATATTGATCAGGGAAAGGGTTAGGCAACTACCTGCCCCTTAAACCTTGTACTAGTTAGAGGGGCTTTACTGTAAATCCTGAGTATTGAGTTTGTTTTTTGTCCCAGGTTTATAAACCAAGCCAGGTACCTACCACACTCAGCATGGGCCTCCAGTTATCCCAGTCCTCGGGTGAGTTTTCGTCCCTGTTGCTGCTCTCCCTTTTCTCCTCACTACTACCTTTTCCAGTGAACACATTCTTCTCTATATATGTCAGTAAACCCATGGCTTTCTCAGGCTGTGAATGAATGAATGAATGAATGAATGAAAGACTTTAACGAGGGTGGCTCAATTAGTCATAATGACTAATATATCTTGAGGCCCTCAAACAAAAGCATTTTATACAAAATACAAAACAGTAAAAACACAGATATATATACGCACAAGAAATCAATGTTCAGAAACAAACTCATTGCTCGCTATGTAATGTTGGGTCTGTATAATTAAAAATTGTTGTCTGCTTCAATTAGTAGATATATTCTTCAAGGACACGCATTTGGATCCTTATAAAAACGTCGAGTAACTTGGCGTCTTATCTGGATCCAATCTGTTATCCAATCTGTGCACAAATTAGATCAACCTTTCAATGCTCCGAGATTATAAAACTTTTTGCTTGTGTCTGAGATCATTCTCAAGCATCTGATTGGTCAGATTCTGAGCTTGCTCAGAATCTGACCAATCAGATACTTGAGAATGATCTCAGAGTCAGACTCAGAAGTTTTATAACCTTAGACTCAGATCTTTAAAAACTCTTTTTGCTTATGAAATTATATAGATCTGATTTATATTTTTTCTGCCAGGGTCTAAAATTTCTGTTTTCACATAGAAGTACATATACATGTATAAGCCTTTACACCATGAAATATTTATGCAAGAAGTATTAAATGACATCATGATATTAATTGATTTTCTTTTATAATGGCACTATGAACAAAGGAATTTCTGTCATGACAGAATCATATTATTATTATTTCATAAACAAACAGAGCAGACCTTGATAATACAGCTCCAATAGGAGCCATCTTATCTGGGTCTACTCCAACTGCAAGGGCGTAGAAAGATTTAAAAGCTCAGTTTATAAACATTCATGATATCATTTTTTTACATGAATATTCAAAATGCAAAGGGTTAACTTGTTTCCCATAATCAAACATTTAAACTCTTAGAACTTTTGTGATAACTTTTTTTTTTTTTAACTTGTCAATTAATAAGGATCTAAAGTCCAATAATTTTGGTATAGAAAAAAATGGCAGAGAAATTCAACTTTAAGTTATTTAGCTGGGTACAAAGACATTTTTCATTTTTGTAGCAAGACGATGTAAATACTGACACTTATGTAATACAAAAAATCCTTAATGGATCATTTGAAGAAGTTATCGTTTTTGCATCAAAATCAAATACAACACTGGTAAATTAACAAAATAGTAATAAAACAATCAACAGAATGACAACCTTGAAAGTAGTCTGGATATAAACAAAAGACATTTACCCATTACCTTATAGGCTATTTTTAGACTCAGCCTCCTTGAATAAATCTACCGGTACTTAAAACAAGGATTTACTTGAGAAAAGGAAAATTGTAGGCTTGTGTAGTTTTGAAACCATTGTGATAAATAAATCATTTGCTTCATTGGAGTAAATGCTCTATTTATCACAATGGTTTCAAAAAGTGACTCATACAGAGGCGTCAAAAGGCACCAATAGGAGGGAATGGGCTAAATGATTTAATAGAATGTTGTCCAGCATGTATCTTATTCAAGCATGTATCTAACACTATCTGGCTGATACTCATTAATTTTTTTATCTCTGAGGTGACTTTAATGGGAACCTAAGAGGGAGGGTTGCTGAGAAATAACATATCTAGATATATCAGCACTCCATTAATCTACAGCTCTGATAAACTGGGGGAGATATCTACAGCAGATTGGAATTTCCATTAGCTAAATCAAAAGAGTGACTCCCCCGTTAACCCATTACCTCATAGACTATTATTATATCCAACCTCTTTGAATTAATCTACCAAAAAGGAGCATTAATTAGAGAAAAGGAAACTTTTAGAATTGTGTAGTTTTGAAATGACTGTGATAATAGAGCATTTGCACCTAAGGAGCAAATGCTCTATTTATCACAATAATTTCAAAAAGCGCCATTTACAGAGGCCTCAAAAGGCGTCAATATGAGGGAATGGGTTAAATGAACTGTGTAGAATGTAAGTAATTAGAACAGAACAGAATTGAAGACTGGCAAATGAACCCTTTACTCCATAAATACGCCTTTGCAAACAGAGTAGATACAGACTCAAGTCAGGGTCTGCTCTATTTGCTTACAATATAACATAGATGTAATTCTGTAGTATATTCCATGACCAAAATTTCCAGTGTCCATGTGCTATTATAACAAATTAATCTATTTAGTATTCATGACACCATTATTTCTTTAACCCTTTCCCTGTTCTATGTTTTTTTAAAATTTCAATACCCGCTGAATATTCATGGTCACAATAGTTATATATACTGAAATATTGAAGGAGGAATAATGTAGCCATTTTAGAAACTAAAGAAATAGATATATCAAATTCCATTAGCAAACAGAGCAGACCCTGATCAGACGGCTCCTATTGGAGCCATCTGATCTTGGTTTACTCTGTTTGCAAACACGTAAAAACATGTTTAGCTGAGGGAAAGGGTTAATACATGAATATTCATGGTGGAAAGGGTTAAAAACATTTCTTTGCCTGCAAACTAAGTCTTAAACCTTTTACCTAGTACAGATGCTTCACATCCTTAAAGCAAACAGAGTAGAATAAATCAGACAACTCTGTTTGCCTAAGAAATAATACAGATTAGGTTCCATGCTTATAATACTTTTTAGCTGAGTCTGAGTTCGTTCCCAAGTTTCGATTGGTCAGATTTGAGCCTTGGCTCAAATCTCGCCAATCAAAACCTTGAGAACAATCTCAAACTCAACTAAAACGTTTTTTAAGCATGGACCCAGATTCTTTAGTTTCTACTGTAGTCAAAAGTTCCTGTGTTCAAATTTATTTTAAAAATCATCTAATTAATATTCATAATATCATTATCTCCTACATGAATATTCACGAAGGGGTTAAAAGACAAGATACAAACCTGATAAGTACACAAGAGCAGCTCAACTTGTAACAAAAACACCTTCCTATTCAGGGATTCATCTGTAAAATAAAAACAACAAACTTTTTTCGACTGGTAGAAAGTAAAATTTATTAAGTGTTAACCCTTTCCTCAACAGGCTATTTTTAGATCCAACTTCTTTGAATAAATCTGCCGAAAAGGAGCATTAACTAGAGAATAGGATTTTTTTTTTAGAATTTTGTAGCTTTGAAACATTGTGATGCAAATGCTCTATTTATCACAATGGATTTTACAATGCTCATTGTGATAAATAGAGCATTTGCTCCTATAGGAGCTACAAAATTCCAACATTTTCCCTTTCTCTAGTTAATGCTCCTTTTTGGTAGATTAATTCAAAGAGGTTGGGTCTAAAAATAGCCTATGAGGGAATGGGTTAATGGAGCAGATCCTAATCAGATGGCTCTTACAGGACTCCTGGAGCTGTCTGATCCGGGTCTACTCTGTTTGCAAAGGTATAGAAAGTCATATTTATGGTGTAGTGGGTTGAAATACAAAACCCAGTAGATGTGTACATGTAACTTCACAAGCTGATCAACATTCCTGTAAAGTTTCATGAATTTAATCGAACTATTTTGGAGATAAGCATGCCTATTCAAAGAAGACATAATAAATCTCTACTTTAACCCGTTACCTCATACGCTATTTTAGACCCTCTAAATGAATCTACCGAAAAGGAGCAATTACTAGAGAAAAGGAAAAGTTTAGAACTGTGTAGTATTGAAACCATTGTGCAGTATTGAAACCATTGTGCACCACTGTGCAGTATTGAAACCATTGTGCAGTATTGAAACCATTGTGTAGTATTGAAACCATTGTGTAGTATTGAAACCATTGTGTAGTATTGAAACCATTGTGTAGTATTGAAACCATTGAAACCATTGTGTAGTATTGAAACCATTGTGCAGTATTGAAACCATTGTGTAGTATTGAAACCATTGTGTAGTATTGAAACCATTGTGTAGTATTGAAACCATTGTGTAGTATTGAAACCATTGTGTAGTATTGAAACCATTGTGCAGTATTGAATTTGAAACCATTGTGTAGTATTGAAACCATTGTGTAGTATTGAAACCATTGTGTAGTATTGAAACCATTGTGCACCACTGTGCAGTATTGAAACCATTGTGCAGTATTGAAACCATTGTGTATTATTGAAACCATTGTGTAGTATTGAAACCATTGTGTAGTATTGAAACCATTGTGATAAATAGAGCATTTGCTCCTAAAGAGCAAATGTTCTATTTATCACAATGGTTTCAGAAAGTGACTTTTACAGAGGTGTAGAAAGGTGTATTTAAGGTGAAATGGCTTAACATGACATACTAATAATATACTAATTGTCACTTTCAAACGAGGAATAACTCGTATTAACCCTCACTCCACAAATTCTCACGAAAGGAATAAGGACATCATGAATATTAATTAGATTCATCTTTATAATATCACATGGATATAGGAAGTTTTACCCAAGGCAGAAACTGATGAATCATATCATAAGAATACAGAGCAGATCCCTCAAAACAAGACGTTCAATTTAGTTGAATAAATGTTGGTCTTGGAGACAGGTGGCAGCTTCATGCTTGGTGAAAGTCAATGCAGACAGCTCCTGTAGGAGCTTTCTGTGTGACTTTCATCTTGCATTAAACAGCCACCTGTCTAAAAGAATCTAAATTCTTCTCTACTAGAATTCTCATTTAGGGAGGTTTCACTGTACTGACAAACTGGTTTAACAATTGTATAATACTACCAGGAGTCCGGGATACTGTCTTCATGGTCTAAAAGGCTATGGGCAAATGGCCGTTTAACCCATTACGTCACACCTTTGCAAACAGACTAGATCAAGGTCTACTATTTGATTATGAAATTATAATAGATTTGATTCTACAGCTTCTACCAATGCCAAAACATCCCGTGTACATATGCCACTATACAAGTTCAGCTAATAAATATTCATGGTGTCCTTATTTTTATATGAATATTCAAAAGGGAAAGGGTGTGTAAGACTGTGGTTCATTCAGTTTATTACAATTAGATTAACATTGAACACTGTTTGCCTTCATTAAAAACAATTTTAGCCATACAGTATGAGACATAAGTCACTGATATCCTTTGCAAACAGTGTAGACCCAGATGAGAGGGTTCCTAGAGGACTCAGGAGCCCTCTCATCAGGGTGCACTGTTTGTCATGTAACACTTTTCTTTAGAAAAATCCCTAAATACACACAATAAGCTTGACCTGTTTGTATTTTGGATTGGGAAATAGTCCATTTGAAATTTCAGCCTTGTAAGAGTTAATGACTACTTTCGAGATGTTATATCCATACCTGCAGATGTGCTCAGAGGGTCCATAAACTGAAAGAGCTTGTCAAGAATGTTGAGTGCAGCCTTGAACTGCCTAAGATGATACAGGATGATAGCCTGGTTGTAGTACAAAACACTATGGTCTATATCGTCTAGTCCTTCCCCAGACTCTAAGTTCACATGAGCCTGAAATGAAATAAGTAAATATCCTTAACTCTTTCCTCCATATACACACCTTGGTAAACAAAGCAGACCTAGATCAGACATATAGGAGCCATCTGATCAAGATCTGCTCTGTTTGGTAATGCAATTTGATATATCTGTTTCTTTAGTTTTTAAAATGGCTGCATTATTCCACCTTCCATATTTCATTATATATATTTTGTCCATGAATATTAAGTAGGTAATGAAATTTGAAACAAACATGGAACAGGTAAAGGGTTAAAAACATAGAACAGGTAAAGGGTTAACCCTTTCCTTAATGAACATTTATGTGTGAAATGGTCACTTCATGAATATTCATTTATAAAATTTTTATAATGTCAAATTTTAAACAGAATCCTTGGCTTAGACAAAAACTGTAGGATCAGAACTATATAATTCCATTAGCAAACATAATCCTGAGACTCTGATCAGACAGCTCCAAGAGAAGCTTTCCGATCTGGGTATACTCTTTGTGTATAGGCATGAAAAGTCATTAATGTGAGGGAATGGGTTAACTTGTTCGATACTACATGTATGAATGAATACATAAAAGCCTTCAAAATTTAGAAATGACTGATATGCTGAATAAATAGGTGCCTGATTAGGATTCAAACAAGTTGGCATTGTTGAAAAGATAGTTTTAGAACACAGCATTTTTTGCAAAAAGCAGAGTTAATAACAATGCAAAGGTTTCAATATACAGTAGAACCTGTCTTTAGCGGCCATCAAAAAGAGATCGGATTATGGGTCTGTAAGGCATGTGGTAGCTTAATGCAGGTCAAAAGTAATGCAGAAAGCTCCTATATTGAAAAGATAGTTTTAGAATACAGCATTTTTGCAAACGAAAGTTACTAACCATTCGAAAGTTTTAATATACTCTAGCTTTAGTTATCATAAATCAAGCCAGACTGAATGTTCATTTTTCACAGATCTGAGCTAAGCCAATTTCTAATGCCATAATCGTTTGAAAATATTCTTGAACAGTAACCCAGATAATATGCCAGAGATTTCCAGTTCAAGAATGGTGTTTAGTTAACCCTTACCTCCATAGGCTATTTTTAGACTCAACCTCTTTGATTGAACCTACCCAAAAGGAGCATTTACTAGAGAAAAGTAAAATTTTAGAATTTTGTAGTTCGAAACCATTGTGGTAAATAGAGCATTTGCTCCTATAGGAGCAAATGCTCTATTTATCACAATGGTTTCAAAAAGTGGTTATTACAGAGGCGTAGAAAGGCGTATTTATGGATGGTTAAACCTCTACTTCATGAATATTCATCAAGAAATATATAAATAATGTCCTCATGGATATTGATTAGCTGACTTTTTATAATGGTACGTGAACATAGGAATTTTTGGTCACGGCATAAACTGACCAATTAGATCTGTGTTATTTCATTTATTAAACAAACTGAGCAGACCTTGATCAGAGGCTCCTGCAGGAGCTGTCTGATCTGAATCTTCTCTGATGCCAATGCATTATATCTTGAAATGTGTAAAGAGCAAGAGAATATCTAATTTCTTTCTGCCAAAGTGACAAAGAAACATGTCTGAAGTGACTGAGGTCCTATATAAGAGGTCCTTCAGTTGATATAATATCCGTCGCCCCTATCTGCATCTTCACATGAGATGAATCAGTTATCATTCATAAGAAGAGAATTTCGACTTCAATAACTGCTTTTAAAAACAGTCACTTTAGTTTATGGCAAAGACTCTAGAAATTATTTAAAGGTTGAAATTTCATTTGTGTATTTCAAATTAGAAGCTTGTATGGTTCATAGAGTTAAAAACTGATCACATTTTAAATCTTGACATATCTACATACCATATTCATTCATTGATTGCTATGAAAAAATAGATCCACTGTAACACAAAAACACTTTAACCCTTTCCTTTATATAGATGTCTATTCACGCCTGTGAAAACAGGGTAGACCCAGATCCTATAGGAGTTCTCTGATCAGGGTCTACTCTATTTTTCTATGGTATGATATAGATTTGATTCTAGTGTGTCTGAAACAAAATGTCCTGTATTCCGAAAAATTATCTAACTAATATCATTCAATGAGGATGGTGTATTAGCAGTTAAGGAAGCAAATGCAAGGGGTTAAAATGACTCCATTTTGCCAAATGAGGCTGAACACTAACCTATTCTTTCATTGAAAATGAACTAAAAGACTGCAAAATTTATACTTGCCATTGCACACACATTGGCCAAACTTTGCCTGAACTCATCTGTACTCTGGAACCCAGAGAGACAGAAATCTGCTACAGCTTTATTATGTACAACCCTGGGGTCGTTACCCCGCTGTGCCATCAATTTGTTCATTATGTTGCAACATGATGTGAACTGTTTTCTGTCAAATTCTTGCAATGCTTGGGCAGCTAGTTCTTTCTGTTGTTCTGTTACTGGTGCAAGGTCTGACATCTTGTACCTAGAAACAAAAATAGACTATATTCAAAATTCTGAAACAATGGTACTCAGTCTCCTTAGAAAAAGGTCCAAATAAGATGCATAAATTAATACATTTTCAAAAATAACTCTATTATTTCTCCAACAAACACTATGTTGTGACAACTCTTTAGAATTGCCTCGAAGAGAAATGGCAATTTTTAAAATCTGAGTATGCACAGTTATCTGTTGCTCTGAACAAGTTATCAACCCATTCCCTCATAGGCTATTTTTAGATCCAACCACTTTGAATAAATATACCCAAAAGGAGCATTAACTAGAGAAAAAGAATTTTTTGGATTTTGTAGTTTAAAACCATTGTGATAAATAGAGCATTTGCTTCTATAGAAGCAAATGCTCTATTTATCACAATGGTTTCAAAAGGTGGCTTTATGAGGGAATGGGTTAACAGAGTCAGAAGGAACTGATGTGTCACCTGTAGGCAAAAGTCTAATAAAATAACCATGGCAGAGAGACTGACAGACACTGGAGAAGAGACCCATATGACCATGTTGTTAAAAAAAGCTAGAGGCAAATCTGATCAAGACTGATTGTTACCAGTCAACAGGTTTCAATATTCAAAATATTTATGTTTCTGGTGTTGCTCCTCGTATCAATTTCAGCAAAAAGACCCAAAGACTTCAACCAACTGGGTAAACACTATACATCAGAGCTACAGATAAAGGTGCGTACCCAAATACTACAATCGTCATTTCTGCATGAAACCTTATATTGTGACACTCATTGGAAAAGTCTCTTTGAGACGATTCTAAAGAGTGGTCACAGTATTAGGTTTCGTGGAGAAATAAAGGACCTATTGTTGAAAACGTTTACATTTACGCATCTTATCTGGAGCTCTGTATACAAAGTTAATGTTTATTTGTAACACATTTGTTTTGACAAAAAGCTTGCTCTTAACTGCCAGTTTTTCCCATACATATGATCTCTACCGTTTTCTGTGGTAGACTATCCCTTTTTAGACAGACTGACTCCCAACTCGATTCAATTTCAATGAAAGTTTATGGAAATGGACAGTACTGTCTATTCCACTATACTTTGTCAATGAATTTGAATGGAGATTTTTTTTTATTTCTTACCAGATTGAGATCAAATTTAAACCACTTGTGTTTTATAGTTTTTCAGGAACTAGTTTCCCCTGAATCCATCTTTAACCCTTTCCCAGTTCTGTGTTTATTACAAATTTCAATACCTACTGAATATTCATAGAAAAAAAAGGTTATAATGAAATATGGAAGGTGGAGCACTGTCGCCATTTTAGAAAGTAAAGACAGATCTTTGAGATTTTATTAGCAAACAGAGTAGACCCTGATCAGACGGCTCCTCTAGGAGCCGTCTGATCTGGGTCTACTCTGTTTGCAGATGCGTGAAAACACGTTTATATGAGGGAAAGGGTTAAATAAAGGTGTCAGGTATAAAAACAATGTTTACCCATTGTAAACATGTTCACTTCAAATTGCAAATGACGAACAAATGACGTTGAGTGGAACGTCGATTTTCTCCGAGGGTAATTATAGCTCCCAGAAGTTGATGTTATATACGAAATTACGTCAATTATTTTCATAGCGGTATGCACTTCATCCTTGTTGCAAAATTATACCCTCCACTATCCATACATGCGGCGGACATTTTCAAAGAAACAGGTGATCAAACTAGCATACGTGTAGAAAATGTATTTGTCGCATAGAGGGATATTTACCATTGGAGTTCCAGAAAAATGATGCCATCAAATGAAGTAGATTTTTAGTTCAATCTGACTCAAAATAAAAAAAATTATCTCGATTCAAATTCAGTGACAAAGTATACTGAAATGGACAGTAGTTGCCAAGCTCTGTGTATCTTTTCTGTCTGAAGACTTTTTCAAACAAAACAATGTTTTTTACCATATGACCTTGACATTTCACCAATTTTTGCAAAAATCTGTAAGTGCCTATAACTTGGAACCAATATACCTAGGACTTCCATACTTGGTATGACCATGTATGTATGTCTAGAGATGGCAGTCTGGGCCATGGTTTAACTGGCATTCTGATAATTCAAATTAAAACAGAACATAACCATAAATATAAATAAAGTAAAAAATCAATATGAAAAGATATGTAAGTGTGCAATGGATAGTACATAGCTCGAAAAACACCCTCCATAAATTACTTAAAATTAGCTTTCCCTATTACACTTCATAAGCGTCTGCATGACATTGATTAAAATATCTTGTAACGCCGGTGATTTTACTCTAATATTTAAAGCACCACCTAAAGTAAATTGAATGTTTTGCTTCTCTTCCGATCAAAAGTAAAAGGCGCATTTCATTTGATCATTTTTAAAAAGTCATCGAAATTACCAACCTATTTTGTTCCGACAAAGTGGCATTGATTTACGCCACTTCTGTGACAATGATCAGTGATAAGATCTAATTCACGGGCGTTGTCAAAACTATGAAATGCGGTTGTCATACATTTGCCGACGAGTATGACTAGATACACATACATGTATGTATATGTCTCTGATATGACGAAAGGAGGAATTTTTTTTGCGAAAGGAGGCGAAAGGAGGATAACAAATTAATAATGACCAATCATTATTTATTATAAAGTGGGTCATGTGGTGTCAAAAACTAGGTCACGAGGTAAAATAGTAGAAAAACACTGTAGAGGTCACATTTTCTGTCCAATCTTTATGAAACTTAATCAGAATGATTGTTTTGCTAAAATGTTGGACGAGTTTAAATGTGGGTCACAAGGAGTAAAAAACAAGGTCACTAGGTCAAACAGTAGAAAAACCTTGTTAACACTCTAATGGTCACATTTTTGTCTAATTTTCATGAAACTTAGTCAGAATGATTGTCTTGATAGAATCTTATATGAGTTTGAAAGTGGGTTATGTGGGGTCAAAAACTAGGTCACTAGATCAAATAGTAGAAAAACCTTGTGAATACGCTAAGGTCACATTTTTGTCAAGTCTTCATGAAACTTAGTCAGAATGATTGTCTTGATAAAATCTGAAGTGAGTTTAAAAGTGGGTCACGTGGGGTGAAACAACTAGACCACTAGGTCAAATGGTAGGAAAACCTTATGAATACGCTAGAGGTCACATTTTTAGCACAGTCTTCATGAACCTTAGTCAGAAGTGGGTTAAGTAGGGCCAAAAAGTAGGTCACTGGGTCATATCTTAAAAACACTCTTGTTTACAGCCCAGCGGCCACATTTAGCACAATCTTCCTCAAACTTGCTCAGAATGTTTGTCTTGGTGATATCAAGGTTGAGTTTGATCATGGTCGGGCGGGGATGAAAAAAAGTAGGTCACTAGGTCAAATCTTAGGTCACTCCATATTTCAATTTTTTATCCCAATCTTCATCAGTCAGAATGATTGTCTTGATAAAATCAATATTCTAAATCTTTGAATTTTTTTGTTTTCCAGAACCACTGCTCATGGTCCACTATCAACATTGTTCCCTTAGGTCAATATTGGGCCTGTCCTGGGACTACCCAGCTATAATCTTAAATCTATGGTAATCATGTGAGCGATTAAGGGCCATCTTGGCCCTCTTGTTTTTTCATTTTCTTTTCATACGTGACCAGAATATCAACCTTAATTGGAACCAAAAACACCAGGCGTCTCATCTGGATCCAAACTGTCTGCGAAAGTGATCACAAATTCATAAATATTTTAGAAATATCAGTGTCATTATTCTCCTTCATTTAAACGCCTTTTCACGCATCTGCAAACAGAGTAGACCCATATTAGTCGGCTCCTGTAGGAGCCGTCTAATCAGGGTCTGCTCTGTTTGCTAATCGAATTTGATATATCTGTTTCAGTAGTTACTAAAATGACTTCAATGTTCCACCTTCCATATTCCATTATAACTATTTTGTCCATAAATACTCAGTAGGTATTGAAATATGGAATGCATAAAGAACAGGGAAATGGATAATTACAGTTACCCCATGAACCTACAAACAACGCACCATAACATTTTGTAAGAAGTCAACCTTTAGCCTGCTGAAAAAAGGATGTCTGCTAAAGCTATTATCTCATCGATTCGTTAAAACTTTTTGACAAAATGTTGACCGAGTGTCAAACAAGTTGGATCCTGATGAGACGCCAAGTAACTCGGTGTCTCATCAGGATCCAAACTGTTTGCTAATGACAGCTCGGTCGTACTTAGCATGCGAATAGTTAATGTACTACAGAGAATGCGTTAACAACTGACGTCATCATAAAAGCTACTAGATAATGTATCTGGTACAAAAAAATGACGTCTATGAAATAGCCACTCAAACCACTCAGGTCATATTGTATTGCTAAATTAACTTGTAAACCCTTTCAGTGCTGACGTTTGAGAGTGGAATAGCCCATCAGTGTTTAGCTACAGGGTCCACTCGGTGTGAAAGGCTTAAAATTATTGGAGGACAGATGGTGTAGGACGCCTCTGATCTGGGTCTACACTGTTTACAAATGTCCTGTATTCAAATGACTTATGCATGTGACACAGTGACAATATGTAAATATGTAGTATTCATGTCATTTAGATAAGATGCAAATAAATTTATGATAAATTTACACATGACACCCCGATAACTGTAATGCTCTATACTCAAATTTCCGTCACGTGATTTCCAATGTATTTATAAAGTCGTGTACTTTAAAAAGGACTGCTTATTTCAATTTTCTTTGCGACTATATTTAAACATACTAAGTAGTTGTGGTGGTCAAGTCGGCATGGACAATCCAGGCTACACAGATGACGCCAGTGAAGTTCAAGAGATCACTCCTGAAAAACAGTTACCAGGTAGGGAACCAGTTCTCACTGGATACACAAACCCTAGTCCTCCCATCATGTCGTTCTAATTATATACACAACTACACCCGACAAACGTTTAACCATTTCCTTCATATAAACGCTTTTTTCGCGAGTTTGCAAATAGAGTAGACCCAGATCAGACGGCTCCTATGAGGAGCCGTCTGATCAGGGTCTGCTCTGTTTGCTTATAAAATTATAATAGATCTGACTATACAGTTTCTACCAATACCAAAACATCATGAGTACATATGCCATTATAAAAGTTCAGCTACCAACTATGCATGGTGCCATTGGTTAAGTAAGTCGGGAGGACTTGTAAGTTGTAACCCAATTCCATTTCTGTATATAAATATTAAACTTTGTTGAAAACTAAACATACGATTTCCAGGACATATCGCCACATTCTCTTATGGAGTTAACTTTACGAACTTGGTGTATGCAGAAGAGTACCTTTTGTAGTTTTGAGTAGCACAGTACTTTATCCCTGCATTACTCTCCCATATCGAAATCCTTTACTTTATAGATACGCCTGTAAGAACCGTCTGATCTTAGTCTGCCCTGTTTGCTTATGGAATCATATAAATCGGACTCTACAATTTATATCAATACCAAAAAGACTATGTGTACATATGCCATTATCAAGGTTCGACAAATACATATTAATAATTAGCGACACCATTATTTCTTACAAAAATATTCAACAGACAAAAGGGTTAACAACTTCACTATTTTGTAATATGTTTGGCCGAACTTACTGACAGACACCAGAGTTTAATTATTAACCCATTCCCCCATCGGACCATGTCCTTCGGACGAGTCTATAACGTATAAACCAAGGTCCAATGTATCGGTGCTTTACACTGTGCATCTAAAAGAACCAGAGATAATAAGAGTATGATTCCCTGTATCCTCTCCCCTCTCTCTTGGGCGTCCAATTAGCCCATACTGAGCAGAAACGGACGTTAATCAACACAAATTATTCAAATACATTCTCGAAACACCAAGGCATGTTAAAACATTATTTTTATTACATGGACTTCTTTTATAAATTCAATATTTGACGTTTTATTTTTTCGCGGCTATAAATCAACCGAGACCAAAATTGAAATATTGATATGTTAATTATGATAAAATCTTACATACTGTTATCAAATTTAAAGTGATAGCAATCTTTATAAGTTTCGTGAATGTAATTTTAGTAATTTTCTAACTCGAACTCCGACGCATACAGTTTGTGTATTAGATGCCACAAAGTCAGCACCCAAAATACACAGCATGGGGTTAATGGGGTCAACATTCCTTTCGAAATGCCTTTAAACCTTTACCTCATAGGCTATTTTTAAATACAAATTCTTTGAATGAATCTACCGAAAAGGAGCATTAGCTAGAGAAAGGGATTTTTAGAATTTTGTAGTTTGAAACCACTGTGATAAATGGCGCATTTGCTCCTATAGGATCAAATACTCTATTTATCACAATGGTTTCACAAAGTGACTTTTACAGAGTCGTCAAAAGTCTTCAATATGAGGGAATGGGTTAAGAGAAACCGTTTACGCTGGTAGAATAGCATACCTGCTAATTCCTATCTTGTACACTAAACATAAACCAGACAGGTAAAACTTAACCCACTTTCTGATTCCTGTCTTGTGCACAAAGCAATTGTACACTAAGACAGGTACAATAACATACATTACAATCAATTCCTATCTTGTACACTAAGCACCACCAAGACAGACACCAATAACACACCTTCTGATTCCTGTCTTGTGCATTAAGCACCAACCAGATAGGTGCAATAACACACTTTCTGATTCCTGCATTGTACATTAAGCACCAACCACACAAATGCAATAACCCACTTTCTAATCCCTGTCTTGCAGACTAAACACCACCAAGACAGGTACAATTGCATATCTTTTATTACCTGTCTTGTACACCAAACACCAACCAGACAGGTGCAATAACACATTCTGATTTCTATCTTTACACCAAGCGACTATACCAGACAAATACAATAACACGCCTCCTAAATTCCTATCTTGTACAGGGAACCCTCGTTATACCGGCATTCGTTATAATGGCACCCTCGTTATACCGGCAGTATGCATTGAAACAAATTTACCGTTAACTCTTTGAAACAACCACTGAATAAATAGGTGCAATGCCAATAAGATAGGTGATCGCTTAATGCAGAACACAAGAAGTGCAAAAAGCTCCCAAGGGAGCTTTTTGCACTTCTTGTGTTCTGCAGTAAGCGTTCATCTGTTGGCACTAGTTTAAAACTGGCCATATTGTTCCTTTCATATTTAAATTCGTTATAACAGCAACCTCGTTATACCAGCAAAATATCTGGAAACAAACACCTCCGTTATAACGAGGGTTCACTGTACACCACCAATCACTAACCAGACAGTCAGTAAGCAATCTTTAACAAGTATGTGACTCATCAGACTGGCTGTTTTAGAACGAATTTCAGATCGAAACTTCCGCAATACACCAAGAATGAGGGTGCGTGTTTAATTAGCTATACAGGACGATACCACAGGACATTCAAGGCCAGAACCCCCACCCCACCCCTACCCACGTCTGTGTACCTGCCGTGTACCTGTCGTGTAGATAATGACAATCACGAGAGTATCGGTATTTGTAAACAAATCTATCGATTTTTGTCTGGAAACACAGGAACCAAGTTTTAGTATTGTGTCCAGTACTTACATACATAAAGTAAATAAATCACAGAAATTGTTATTTTTGCAATCAAGTTGAGACATTTCGAAATGCACTTTGGTTATTTATGGTCCCAGCCAATTTACATGTGTAAATTGTATAACGATGTCAACTCTTAATTCTTGGTGAAATGTAACGTCTTATGATGTTATATTTGCCTCTTTATGCAAATATAAAATCATAAGGCGTGAACTTTCACCAAGAATTAAGAGTTGACATCGTAATACAACTCTTTAGAATCGTCTCTTCGAGACGGGTTTGCAGTTTAGTGGCAAAATGACGATTTTAGTATTTGAGTAAGCATCTTTGTCTCTTGCTCTGCTAATTTTCTAGTGCATGTAAACCGTATTTTCTGCCGACTAGAATTTGCTTATCAAGTCAAAAATATAGTACTTATTGTTTACGTCAGGGTTAATTCAAAAGATATTTTCATTGTCGTGTTCTCCCTATAATAAATAAAGACCTCCATTCTATTAAACGTCCTTACTTCTTGGGTGGGGTGGGGTTGTTAACGATGAAAAACAACAACAACAACAACAACTAAAATCCTATTTAATAACCATTAAATAAAGAAATACAAATGTATAGTTTTTCCCCAAATACAGCAGATAGTTAATGCAAACTGAACGCAATGCAGAAACCTCCCATAGGAGATTTCTGCGTTGCTTTCATTCTGCATTAAGCAACACCTGTGTACAAAATGCAAGCAGCTGTAACGCCTCGAGACGTTTAATAGAGACAATAAACTAACGGTTATATGTATAATTTTGTTTGTATATACAGCTTCTACTAGAACTGTTCGAGTATTGATGGCAAACTGGAAACTACAGCCTATATGAATTCAACTCGCGGTGACATTAACAAACAGACTGGATCCAGATGATGCTACGGATAACTAAGCATTTTCATCAGGATCCAAACTGTTTGACAAGTTGATATCATTTGTTTTTTAAATGAAAGATAAAAATAAACTGGGACAATTGTAGGAAAACAGTTATTTTACTCCATGATTGAACATTCATGTAATAAATAAGGACATCTTGAATAGTAATTAGTAGTTTGCGGTGGTCTAGTGGTAACGCGCTTGACTACCAATCCAGAGGTCCGGGCTCATATCCCGGTCTCTTCCAGAAATTTCAGAGACGCTTTTCAGTGTCTCCCACCCGTACATCCTCTCCACCAAGTGGTTAAATTGGGTACCTGTGAGGGTCACTATCGGCTGCATGATTGCGCCATATGTTAGTAGTGCTCAATGTTGTAGGCGAATGATTTTATTTTTGTATTAACTTCATGGGAATTTAACATGGACATATGAATTTTTACGATGGTAGAATCTGCATAATCATATCTATAGCGTACAGTATATCCTTAAACAAACAGAACAGACTCTGGGTCCATGCTTATAAAGTTTTTAGCTGAGTCTGAGTTTCGTTCTCAAGCCTTTGATTGGTCAGATTTGAGTTCTCAAGCTTTTGATTGGTCAGATTTGAGCCAGAGAGAGAACGTACTCAGACTCAACTAAAAGTTTTATAAGCATGGACCCTGATCAGATGGCTCCTATGAAGGGCATATGTATGAAATAAAGGGTTAAAAAGGTTAATCCTTTACTTCATGTGACGCTTTTTCATTCCTGAAAACAGAAAAGACTCAGATCAGACGGCCCCTGACTGTAGCTAGAGCCGTCTCATCAGCGTCTGTCAGGTTTGCTTAATGGAACTATATATATCTGAACCTGCAGAGTTAAGCATCTTTTTAAAAAGCAAAACTAAAAAACTAATTAATACATGTAGTCATATCGTTATTAATTTATGCATACATGTTCACTAGGGAAATGGAATAGGGTTACTAGTATATCTACAGGCTTGCATTCAACCCATATCCATCCGATAAACGCCACCTGGCTGACAATTGAATATAGTTTTGATCCAAATAAGATTGCTAGTATCTCTGCAACTCGCCAGGATCAGTCCTGTTTAATTAACACCCCGTCAATAGTCTCCCAAACGCTTGAACGAATCGACAGAAACCAAAACAAATATCATAGTTTGAGCTGACATAATTTCAACAGCAGGATAAGACCTAGGCCTAATCGAAAGGGAACTAAAAAGCCTACCAGGTCATGAGATTCAAGATTCAAAACACTTTATTAGTAGCGTAATTAATTATTGCCATATGTTTCTTGCTACACGATACATTGTATAAAAAATGCTTTATGTGACAGCAATGTAATCTGTATCTATATCTTGCAAATATAAGCAAAGTATGAGTACTTGAAAATATAAAGAACTTAGTATAATGAAAAAGAAATATATATAATTCTTTTCTAAATCTTATAAAAAATGACAAATTTTGAGGCTGGACATTACTCTTTATATAATGGGATGGAGCAATAGTATAAATTAGATGTATATATATCAAAAGAAAGAGAGGAAGAAAGAAAAGAAAGAAGAGACAGAATATAAAAAGAAAGAGAACGAAAGAACGAAAGAAGGGGTGAAAGAAAAAACATATCTGTGGAATGGAGATTGAGCAGATATTTTTTTTCAGCATGGGTAATAGACCCAGTAATAAACAACTATCATAAAGCAGTATCCATTTTGCCTTGTTGAGATTGTCTCTGTGTATTGATTTAAATTGTTATCATGACAATCATTTTGTCAATCGGAAACCGCCGAATAGTTACGATTGTTACTGTCACATGAGTGTTTTATAATTTACCCATTTTGAAATCACGTGATAAATCACATGACTTTCGATTACAATACAAAATGGCGGACGGTGGAAGTTCCGAGAGGCAACCTTTGCTCGATAATGAGCACGATTCTACTCCACCGCCGGCATATACACCGTATGCAGAAGGTGATTAACGAACATATTAAAATATATTTTCGTATACAAATATCCAAACACCGATGAATTTACTCGAAATTTCTTGTATTGCTTTTAATTTCACATCTTATTTAGCGAATGTCTTTTCATGCACTGGAACTGGTGCTTTAAGTTTAGATTTATGTATATCGCCGTTTGAATAATTACATTAATACTTCAATGAAGATTCTACAGCACAATGGTTGAATGATCCCGTTCCGATTCGATTGAAAAATTGTGTTTAAGAAGGTGAAATTTGCTTGTTTATTGTTGCTTTTTTTCTTCAATAAATGGTTCTGTAACCGGCTGGATTGGTGATGAGACCACGGGAGTGGTCAATTTCCCTTGGTTCAACTGTGGGTTTTTCTACCTCTTGTTCTGGAAAAGCTACTGGCAGAATTTTAACGAACTAGGACTATGTTGCGCAATAAATATCTGTTTGTTTTAAGATTAAAATATTTCAACACAAGTCTACAATTATACATACATGTAGGCAGTCCTTTGGTATTCTCATCTGTTTCAGTGTCAGATCATTTCAGACCCAATTCTTTTTTTACCACTAGTCATTTCAGACCCAATCCGTTTCATCCCTGGTCATTTTGGCCCCATTATAAAAATATATCCCTTTTTACGCAGAATTAAATTACGCAGATTAATTTTCTTTCTAAGGTATAATTGGCAATTGTAATATGATTGGTAGGAAAGCATCCATCAATAGCTGATTGATTGTTGATTAGATAATTAATAAGCTTTCAACACCAATATATCAGCTTAAAATTTAAACACTAATATATGCTATGTTAGTCAATCATAATGTCCCATAGGAGTCATCTGATCCTGGTCTACTCTGTTTGCCAATGCATGAAAAAAATGTTTGTAAATATGCAGGAAAGGGTTAACTTGTCCAAAAATACACACCTTATATAGTATATTGATAATTTCTGCACCTCTTATGTCATGTTACAATGTGTATTTTGGTGTCTTTCTGCCAAGGAACTGTTAGCACAGGTCTGAAAGAGATAAGAAGTGCACATGACATCACACTACCGCATTAGCACATTTTTTTAAAATCCTGAACAGTACATGCAGTTTTAGTTCAAAGATGCCCTTTTAATGCCTTTGGAAATCGAGGGCTTGGTGCAAAACTATTCTAACTCCTTCACTTTGTGAAGGAGTTAGAATAGTTTTGCACCAAGCCCTCGAAATAGAGTAGACCAATAGGAGTAGTCTGATCAGAATCTGCAGTTTGCTCATAGAAGAATATAGATCTGAGTCTACAGCTTCTGCCATGACCAAAATTCCCTGTGTTCACATACCCATGTGGATATTAAAGATCATCTAATTAACATTTCTTACTTGAATATTCATGAAGTAAATGATTAATACATGATGATTAATTTAAATGTGAAACCTCAAACAAGAGCAGTTATAAAATATTTTATTTTTTCAGATCTATCTGAAACTCAGCAAGTGAACACAACAGCCCCACCATATCAGCAGGTAACAGTGCCACCTATTGGACCAGATGAGTTACCTCCTCCTTACACCCCATCTGTTCCTGGTGGACCAAGGTTCATCAACTGTAAGGTCTGTCAGAATACTGTCAGCGTAGAAGGGAAAGAGAGCCAGCATGTTGTCAAATGCACAGTCTGTAATGAGGCCACTGTAAGTAGCTCTAGTTAATTTGTTTATCCCTTTCCCTCATATTAACGTGTTTTCATGCATTTGCAAACAGAGTAGACACTGATCGGATGGCTCCTGGAGGAGCTGTCTAATCTGGGTCTGCTCTGTTTGCTAAAAGCATTTGATTGATCTGTTTATTTACTTTCTAAAATGGCTTCAATGTTCCACCTTCAATATTTCATTATAACTATTTTGCCCATGAACAGCCAGTAGGTATTGAAATTGGGACTAAATATACAGTGAAAAGATTATCAGAGAGAAGTTTTGGAAAATTGTCATGTTATATGATATGATTCATGGTCGAAAATTCCCCAGTCTACGTGCAATTATATATAAAACTATTAATCTAATTAATATTCATGATGTCATTATTTCCTATATATAAATATTCATGCAGTAAATGGTTAAAAAGTCCAGTAAAATGACTTGTCACTATGTTTTAAAGTTGAAGGTACCTGTATTTGATAAAAAATATATGGAGATGTATCCTTACAGTAATATCTATTAATGCATTAAACTAATTTAATTAACTCTGTGTTCCATATATACACCTTTTAATGCCTTTGCAAATAGAGCAGACCTAGATCAGACGGCTCATTTATCTAACAGGGTCTGCTCTGTTTGCTAATTGAATTTGAAAGATCTGTTTCTTTACTTTCTAAAATGGCTACAGTGTTCCACCTTCTATATTACGTTATTGTAGCTGGGAAGAGATTGTGGTGAAGCAGTATCTGGCTACATTATAACTATATGTATTTGTCCATTGAATACTCTGTAGGTATCGAAAGTTGAAATAAACATAGAATAGGGAAAGGGTTAAATAATAACAAACACCTGCAAAACAAAGAAAATGTCAACATTTCTGATCTATAAGTTTTATGTTGATCAATTACCTGGTACCAAATCTATACATGTATTTATTTGAGCAAGTTTATTTTTGAAATCAAGCACTAATGATTTCTCTATACCTTTTTATGCCCCCACAATGTGGTGCCATGTAGGGCTGCTCCATATGTCTGTCTGTATGCACATCTAGAAGAATTTGTCCTGACTCTTTCTTGGAAAGTATTCGTCAAATCCACACCAAACTTTACACATGTGTTTGTGGCGATTATATCTTGGGTCAAGATAGATAGCCATGTAAATCCTTTCAGTCATTGCATACTTTACATACTTTATATACATGCTCATGGGCATATATCAATTTTCTGATGATTATGGCACTTACTTTCTGTGACAAAATATCTGAAGTGGGGGCATCAGTGTCCTATTGATACATTTCTAGTTTTTTTTTTGTTTTTTTTTTATAATTTCGTAAGCAGACTGATCAGACTCCCCCAACAGGAGCATGCCTGTTCAGTGTCTTCTTCATTTGCATCTCCATCAGTAGAAGTGTTAACCTGAGAATTCTATTCTGATTTTCAGCCAATACGGGGAGCACCACCAAACAAGAAGTATGTTAGATGTCCATGTAATTGTCTGTTGATCTGCAGAGCCACAGCACAGAAGATTGCCTGTCCCAGACAAAACTGGCAAGTACTTCACAGTAGAACCACCCTTTACTCCATATATGCTATTTTCCTGTGGATTCGTGGGTCTTAAATGGAAAATTATCTCATGAGTATGACAGGTGTGCCTTCCAAGTGTTTTTTTTGTTGCATAGTAATATTTTAAAACATTTATTTATCTTGAAATAATAATTTTTCAGACAAAAATCATATAAAGGGTTAATTTTACTTGTTAAATAGACCGAGTCGGCTGCTATGAGATCTTAACCTATTTTCCTGTTGATTCGTGGGCTCTAATTGGTCAGTTTTTAAATATCATATCCGGGCAAGAAAATTCATGTTGCGGGATTTTTTGCGGGACGATTCGGTCTGACAAAAAATCGTAACAATGATTTTTTTAAAATAATTGGTTATATATAACGCAATTGAAGAAAAATAAACATAACCCTTTATAACGTAATGGCGTTTTCCAAAATGGCGGATAGATAAAATCCAATTTAATGTTTTGATAGATGGCCCCAAAAGGTCCATGTAAGGGTCTGCAGAAAGGTTCACATATTAAAGAGCCCTTTTCATAGATGTTATTGACAAAACTGGGTCACGGAAATTAACTCTGTTTTGAGAAAACTATGTAATTACACAACCCACGAATCGATGAGAAACCACGATCCAATGAGAAAAAGGCATATATTACTTTGTTATGCTTTTGCAAACATAGTAAATCAAGATCACATGTCTCCTGCAGGAGCCATCTAATTAGAGTCTACCCTGTTTGCTCATGACATTATATACATGTAGATCAGATTCTACAGCTTCTGTCGTGGTAAAAAATCCTGTATTTGTGTGCCGCTATAAAAAATTTAATTATTTCATATAAAAGTAAAAAATTGAAGTTTTCACAAAATAAATGATTGTCTTAAGTAACATTTGATTGGATGCAGAAAACTCTATTGGTAGCTCTCTAAATTGCCAGAGGTCCAGATAAGATGCGTAAATTTAACCCATTCCTTCATAGGCTATTTTTAGACCCAACCTCTTTGGATAAATCTACCGATAAGGAGCATTTATTAGAGGAAACGAAATGTTTCAGAATTGTGAATTTTTTAATCCTATGGAGCAAATGCTCTATTTATCACAATGGTTTTAAAAAAGTGACTTTACAGAGGCGTCAAAAGTCGTCAATATGAGGGAATGGGTTAAACATTTTCAAGAATGATTTCTTTATCTCTCCACCAAACACTATACTGTGACCAGTCTTTAGAATCGTCTATTAACCCTCTCCCTATTGAATAGTCATGTAAGAAATAATGACATCATTATTATCATGAATATTTATTAGATGAATTTTTACAATGGTATGTGTACATGTACACAGAAGTATGAACAGATAATGTAGAGTCAGTTTTTTATAATTTCATATAATAAAGCAAACAAATGAGACCCTGATCAGACGGCTCCTGCATGAGTATTCTGATCTGGGTCTACTCTGTTTGCAGTGGCATGAAAAGGTGTTTGTATGAAGGAAATGGTTAAGGAACATAAATTCTTTTGGAATTGATGTTGATAACATTTATTTCTGCGTTTAACAATTTGCTCACCATTCTGTAAGTTAGATAGAAATTACTTTATGTCTTTGCAGCAAGAGGATTATAAATCTTGGGATGGCCCCTGGGACCTTCCCATCAGTAACAGTTCGCTCTCCTGACACAAGCAGGATACAGTGCTTCTACTGCAATCAGACATTCCTGGTGAGTACAGTAAACCCTTAACCCATTACTTCATAGGCTATTTTTAGATCCTACCTCTTTTACTACATCTACCGAAAAGGAGCATTATCTAGAGAAAAGGATCTTTTCAGATTTGTGTAGTGTTGAAACCATTGTGATAAATAAAGCATTTGCTCCTATGGAGCAAATGCTCTATTTATCACTGGTTTCAGAAAGTGACTTTTACACTGGCGTCAAAAAGCGTCAATATGAGGGAATGGGTAAACTGTCTTAACCCTTTCCTCCATAAATACGACTTTCTACGCCTCTGTAAAAGTCACTTTATAAGTCACTCCTATTTACGCCTCTGTAAACGTCACATTATGAAACCATTGTGACAAACAGAGCATTTGCTCCTATAGGAGCAAATGCTCTATTTATCACAATGGTTTCAAACTACAAAATTCAAAAATTTTCCTTTTCTTTAGTTAATGCTCCTTTTCGGTAGATTTATTCAAAGTAGATGGATCTAAAAACAGTCTATGGAGGAAAGGGTTAATAACTCGGTGACAGAGTATCTTATATGTGGACACAATAGATAGTGTATTAACCCATTTTCCTGTTTGATATTCATGTAAGATATAATGACATCATGTGTTTACTAGCAGAACTTTTAAATTTTCAAAGAGATGTGTTACTTTGACATAAACTGCAGAATCAGATCTATAGGCGTTTATATGAAGGAAAAGGATTTGGTAAAGAAACAAAGGAGTTATTCTTGGGAATGTTGAAATTTAAGCACCTTATATGGACTTCTGTGATTTTATTTATCCAACTTGGTGTTAGAAGCAGGCTTAACTGAACAAAATAGCATAAACTGAACATTACTAAACAAATGAGCATAAACAAGAGGTTTATGTACAAGCAATGTCAGCCATGGCTATAAATTTCATTATTTTATATCTTTAATAAAAGAGTTTAAATGATAATATTAAATTAACAAAGTCTTTCATGGATATTCTTCCAGTAAAGGGTTAAGATACACATCATAATGTCATTGTAATATAAGTTGCAGGAAACAGAATTACAATTAATTGGAATTCTAATGAAGAAGATTTTAGGTCCTTTAAGGAGGCAGGCGCTTGCTTAATGCAGGGTGAAATTTGGGAGCTTTCTGCATGACTTTCATCCTGCATTAAGTTGATACATTTCTTTAAGGCTTGTGCTGATACTACATTTGTAGTTTGTTTATTTTGTTTCGAGGGGTTTTAACCCATGTCCTCAAAGGCTATTTTTAGATCCTACCTCTTTGATCAAATCTACCGAAAAGGAGCATTTACTAGAGAAAAGGAACATTTTAGAAATTTGTAGTTTGAAACCATTTAGGAGCAAATGCTCTATTTATCACAATGGTTTCATAAAATGACTTTTACAGAGGCGTAGAAAGTCGTATTTATGGAGGAAAGGGTTAACTTAAGACAGTTTATCCATTCTCTCATATTGACGCTTTTTGACGCTTGTGTAAAAGTCACTTTGAAATTCGTAGTTTTGAAACAATTGTGATAAAAAGAGCATTTGCTCCTCTGTTTATTACAATGGTTTCAGAAAATGACACTTACAGAGGCATCAAAATGAGGGAAGGGGTTAATGTTTTGTTTTAATGTTATCATTTCAGTTTGGCAGGCTGTCAATAGTGTTAGCGAGATGCCCACACTGCAGAAGAGTGTAAGTGTTTCAATGTTTTATAATATTTTGTGCTGCCTCCTGGGAAAGAGGCAATTGAACATTTATTGACTAAAATGTGTTGTAATAATTTGTGCTGCCTCCTGGGAAAGGGGAAAATGAGCATTTACCGGTTTATATACATGTTGTAATCATTTGAGATGTCTTTTGGGAAAGCTACCAACCTAAAATGAGCTTAATTCTTCATTAGTTGATGGTCAATATAAAGGGTTTTTAATGTTTTTGTTTACAATAACGGGCAGTTTGGATGCTGATTCGACACAGTGACAGAGTATTTCATGTAGATTCAAATTGTTTTTGTTTACAATAACGGGCAGTTTGGATGCTGATTCGACACAGTGACAGAGCATTTCATCCAGATTCAAATTGTTTTTGTTTACAATAATGGGCAGTTTGGATGCTGATTCGACACAGTGACAGAGTATTTCATGTAGATTCAAATTGTTTTTGTTTACAATAACGGGTAGTTTGGATGCTGATTCGACACAGTGACAGAGTATTTCATGTAGATTCAAATTGTTTTTGTTTACAATAACGGGTGGTTTGGATGCTGATTCGACACAGTGACAGAGCATTTCATATAGATTCAAATTGTTTTTGTTTACAATAACGGACGGTTTGGATGCTGATTCGACACAGTGACAGAGCATTTCATCTAGATTCAAATTGTTTTTGCATGGTTAACCTTTTACTAGATAGAGGCACTTTTTGATACCTTTACAAACAGAGTAGATCCTGTAGTAGCCATCTGATCAGGGTCTGTCCTGTTTGCTTATGGAAATACAGTAAAACCTCTCTATAACGACCACTAAATTGAGTTAATTAGCTGGTATTTAGAGCAGGTGGCTGCTTAAAGCAAGATGAAAGTAAAACAGAACGCTCCTATAGGAGCGTTCTGTTTTACTTTCACCTTGCTTTAACCCTTTACCTTATAGAAGCGGCTTTTAGCGTGTTTGATTTATTCCTCTGCTGAAGAAAATACTTCAAATTCATACAGTCATGAACATATTGCATAATAAATATTTTCTATATCCTAGTAGGTGGTAGCTTAAAGCAGGCTGAAAGTAAAGCAGAATGCGCCTTAAGGCGCATTCTGCTTTACTTTCAACCTGCTTTAAGTGGTCATATGTCTTCAAAACTAGAAACAGGCTATTGGGTAAAGGGTTAAGCAACCACCTGTTTAACACACAATAATTGATGTAATTTAGTGTCCGTTATAGAGAGGTTTTACTGTATATAGATCTCTGGCAGTTTTATCAGGGCCAAAATATCATGTGTATATACATGTATATGTGTACCATTATAAAAATTCAGTTAATAAATATTTATGATGTCATTATTTCTGGCATGAATATTCATTAGGTACATGGCATGTAATTATTAGGTATATATGGCACTTTACAATTTGGTAAGGAACTCGAAGTCTTGTCAGGATCAAAACAGGATGACACTTTTATAGTTATTTTGTAATTACATTGAGGAAAGTATGTACAGTAAAACCCCTCTGAACTGGACATTCAGTTTAGTATCAATGTCGGTCTTAGAGACAGTAGGCAGCTTAATGCTGGGTAAAAATCATGCAGAAAGCTCCTCTAGGAGATATCTATCTGCATGACTTTCATCCTGCGTTAAACAGTCTTTGACTGACAATCGCTTAGCCCCCTCATCGCAGTGGGTTCGAATCCCAGTCCGGGCATTTGGATTTTTCATGTGAGGAAGCATTCCAGCTGGCTTTTGGTTGGTCAGTGGTTCTACCTGGATGTTCTTCTGTGCATGAAACAATGCAATTTGTTCCATGCACAGAAGAACTTCCGGGGTCTTCCTTCACCTGTAATTAGCTAGACGTCGTGATATGACTGAAATATTGTTAAAACGACGTAAAACCCGACAAGATTAAAAAAGCAAACATGTCTTAAGGTGCCTCTATCTGGTGGATGGTTAAGACTGTTTTAGACAGAGATATATTCTACCATACAGAGATGTGTTCTTCCTTACCCACTCTTATATTCATATATGTTACTTGCTTTTATAGGTCTACAGTTAACCCATCCTACATTCGTATGAGGATGATAATCTATCTGATTGTTGGCATAGCTTTCCTTGGAGCTGGTATTGGAGTAACTGTAAGTTTAATATACCTAGTTATAGTTCTTATACTTTTAAAAAAATCACATATTAATAACAAAGGTCCAAATAAGACGCATAAATTAAAACATTTTCAAAAATAACTTTTTATTTCTCCACCAAATCCTACATTGCGACCACTCTTTAGAGTCGTCTCTTTGAGACAATTCTAAAGAGTGGTCACCATATAGGATTGGGTGGAGAAATAAAGAAGTTTAGTATTTGAGTATGCACATTTGTGTGTTGCACTGTAATAAAATAATGCTCCTCACCGTGGTAGATGTCTGTGCCCTTTTTATGCTCCCGTTGACGATAGTCAGGGGGCATTATGTTTTGCACATGTCTGTCCGACAGTCTGTCTGTCTGTCCGTGTGTCACGTTTTTAGGTGCAGTTGGATGTCACAGTTTTTCAAGTGTTATAAGTCAGTAATTTCTACACTTATACACATGAAATTTCACATACACATCAATTACCATCTGTGCTATCATTTGGCACCCCACCATGCTGCCAGCAAGCCCAATGTCGAGATCAAATGACTTGGAAATTTTACGTGCAGTTGGTTGTCACATTTACGTGCATTTTTTTGTCAGTTTTTTCATTGTCTTATATCTCCCTAACCACTGTAGCTATTGCCATGGAATTGCATATACACATTAAAAACCATCCATACTTTCATTGCACACCCAGCCCATACTGCCAGCAAGCCCAAGGTCAAGGTCAAATGACTTAGGAATTTTACGTGCAGTTGGTTGTCACAGTTTTTTCATCATCTTATATCTCACTAACCGCTATAGCTATTGGCATGGAATTGCATATACACATTCAACACCATCCATACTTTCATTACGCACCCGGCCCTTGGTGCCCGCAAGCAAAAGGTCAAGGTCAAATGACTAAGGAATTTTAAGTGCAGTTTGTTGTCACAGTTTTTATACGCCCACCTAATAAAGGTGGTCGTATATTGTCGTGGCCCTGTCCGTCCGTCCGTTCGTTCGTTCGTTCGTTCGTTCGTTCGTTCGTTCGTTCGTCCGTCAACATTTTGTTTGTCCGCTGTTTCCTGGGAAAACTTTTAGACAGATATTAATGAAACTTCACACAAATGTTAAATGCATGAAGATCTGAAGCTGAGATGATTCTGAGGTTCATTTGATTTTTCATTTCAGAGTTATGGCCCTTTTACTTAAAAAATATGCAAATAGTTTGTCCGCTGTTTTCTGGGAAAACTATTTGAGAGATATTAATGAAACTTCACACAAATGTTCAATGCATCAAGATCTGAAGCTGAGTTGATTCTGAGGTTTATTTGATTTGTCGTTTCGGAGTTATGGCCCTTTTACTTAAAAAAATAATGCAAATACATGCAAATAGTTTGTCCGCTGTTTTCTGGGTAAATTATATGACAGATATTAATGAAACTTCACCCAAATGTTTAATGCATCAAGATCTGAAGCTGAATTGATTCTGAGGTTCATTTGATTTGTCGTTTCTGAGTTGTGGCCCTTGTCCTTAAAAATATGCAAATAGTTAGTCCGCTGTTTTCTGGGAAAACTATTTGAGAGATATTAATGAAACTTCACACAAATGTTTAATGCATAAAGGTCTGAAGCTAAGTTGATTCTGAGGCTCATTTGATTTGTCGTTTCGGAGTTATGGCCCTTTTACTTGAAAAATAATGCAAATGCATGCAAATAGTTTGTCCGCTGTTTTCTGGGAAAACATTATGACAGATATTAGTTAAACTTCACCCAAATGTTTAATGCATCAAGATCTGAAGCTGGGTTGATTCTGAGGTTCATTTGATTTTTCATTTCAGAGTTATGGCCCTTGTCCTTGAAAAATATGCAAATAGTTTGTCCGCTGTTTTCTGGGAAAACTATTTGACAGATATTTTTTGAAACTTCATACACATGTTTAATGCATCTAGACCTAAAGCTAAGTCGAGTCTGAGGATCATTTGATTAAACGTTTCGGAGTTATGGCCCTTGCACTTAAAAAAATAATGCAAATCTATGCAAATATGAGGATGGCCATAACTTTTTCATTTAAAATGATATTTGCTTCAATTTTTTTGTATAGTTAAACCTTAATGTGAATTTTCACATATATTGCGGGGGTTTTGATATGTCATTTGATTCTAAAGTTATGGTCCTTGAACTTTGTGTGTTTGTTGCTTTGTTAGTCGGTAAATTTTTAGTTTGTCGGTTGATATAAATGAAACTTAACAACTTAACACAAATGTTTTAAGCAACAAAATTTGAAGCTGAGTTTATTTTGAGGTTCATTCAGTTTGTCTTTACAGAGTTATGGCCGTTGGACTTTACAAAAATCTGCAAAAATGAGGATTAGCTGTAACTTTTTTATTTAATAAGATATTCATTTCATTTTTTAAAAAAAATAGTACCACCTTAATATGGAAATCAAGATCTGAAGCACAGATTAGAAAATGTCAACATTTATACGGCATGTTGAATTGGAGAAAGTTTGCAAGTGGGCGTATTATGTACCGTATGCGGTACTCTTGTTTTATCATCTTATATCTCACTAGCCGCTAAAGCTATTGACATGGAATTGCATATACACATTCAACACCATCCATACTTTCATTATGCACCTGGCCCATGCTGCCCGCAAGCCCAAGATCAAGGACAAAATGACTTAGGAATTTTACGTACAGCTAGGCAAGCACCCACACGGGGCATCACTGTGTCTTACAGACACAATTTTTTTTATATACAATTATATGTTCTCAACCCTTGATTAATCAACTGAAAAGGGGCATTTACTAGAGAAAAGTTTAGAATAGTGTAGTTTTTAAACCATTGTTATAAAAAGAGCATTTGCTCCTATAGGAGCAAATGCTCTGTTTGTCACAATGGTTTCATAAAGTGACGCTTACAGAGGCGTAGAAAGGTGTATGTATGGAGGAAAGAGTTAATTTGATTTCTACAGGGTAAAGTTTTTTAAGGGAAATGTTGGCTTGGACAGAACAGTAGGATGATATCTGTATAATTTCATAAGCAAACAAAGCAGATCCATTTGAGATGGCTCCTATAGGAGCTTTCTGATCTGGGTCTGCTGTGTCGCAAAGGGGTGAAAAAGTGTTTATGTAAAGCCTAAAGGAAATGCTTAACCCTTTCCTCCATAAATACGCCTTTCTACACCTCTGTAAAATTCACTTTTTAAACCAGTGTGATAAACAGAGCATTTGCTCCATAGGAGCAAATGCTCTGTTTATCACACTGGTTTTAAGACTGCACAATTGTATCATTTTCCTTTCCTCTAGTAAATGCTCCTTTTTCATTCAAAGAGGTTTGGGTTGTAAAATAGCCTTTTAGGGAATGGGTTAAGTAAGATCTCAACCCTTTGCATGTTAGCTGCAAACAGGATCCAGATAAGATATCAAGTAATGTGAAGTCTCTATGTTACACCTTTTGAGTCATATGAATGTTTTCAGAGTTATGGTTCTTTGATTGATCGAGATCTTACATGTGGTGGATTGGGGTATTAATCACTTTCCGTGGTAGCTTCCTCGTTTGAATTTCTTTGATTTGTGAATGTTTATTCGAGGTAACTTATTTTCATAGTAGTTTTAGATGGTGATTTTGAATATGCTGTTATTGTGACTTCACTGTATTCCAGGTTGGCACTTATGAAATGGCTTCAAATACGGGCGGTATATATACTGTATGGATTGGTAAGTATAGGCAGTATCTATACTGTATGGATTTGTAAGATTGTATACAAGCTATTATCAATTAAACCCTTTATCTATTCGATATTCATGTTAGAAATAATGACATCATGAATATTAATTAGATTGATTTTTAAAATGACATATAAACACATGAAACTTTTACAAAAGTAGAAACTTATATACAGTAGAACCCCTCTATAACGACCACTAAATTACATCAAGTATTTTATGTTAAAGGCAGGTGGATGCTTAAAGCAAGGTACAAGTAAAACAGAACGCTCCTACAGGAGCGTTCTGTTTACTTTCACCTTACTTTAAGCAACCACCTGCCCAAAAGACCAACAAATTAACATAATTTAGTGGTCGTTATAGAGAGGTTTTACTGTACATGTAATCAGAAACTTGTTCCATGAGCAGACAGAGCTTACCCTAATGAGAGGGCTTTTTAGGTGCCATCTGATCCGGGTGTACTCTGTTTGCAAAGGCATAGAAAGATGTATTTATGGAGGAAAGGGTTAACCCTTTACCTGTTCAATAATCATGTAAGAAATAATGACCTCATGAATATTTATTAGCTGAAATTTTATTATGGTACAAAACATGAAATTATGGTTTTTTTAACATTTGCAGAAACTGTAGAGTCAGATCTATATTATTCCATAAGCAAATGGATCAGATGGCTGATCTGGGTCTACTCTGGTTGCTCTAGATGTTTATATTCAATAAAGGGTTTATGCTCTGTGTCCTAATTGTGAGTTTGTGATATCCATATGCAAATATTTGGATCCATATGAGATGGAAGTGAGCTGTCTTGATCTGTGTCTACTCTGTTTGCAAAGGCATAGAAAGGCATATTTATTGAGTAAATGTTTAATATTCGTTTCTTAGAACCACTTTAATTTGTAGTAAACAAGAGATTTTACAGACTACAGGGGTTAAAAAGTGTGGTATAAACCGTTAATACATGACAAGACTTCCCCTGGGTATTGCATTGACAACATTTTAGTTAGCAGAATCTTAATGATTCTTGCTGAGGTTTATAGATGAAATGCAAAAACATTCTATATTTACGATGTCACATACTTTTCCCAATATTTCAATTATTATGTCTATGGGGGAGACATATTGTTTTCGTGAGAGTTGTCTGTCTGTCCATCTGTCCGTCACACTTTCTTTTCCGGACCATAACTTCAATATGCCGGATGCCTGTTGGTTGAAACTTCATATATGGAAAGAGCATAATGAGAGTAAGTTTCATGTACAAGGTCCATAACTCTGGCTTCACTAATATTGGAGTTATTGCCCTTGAAAAAATTTGTCACATTATTTTGTCCTGACGATAACTTCAATATGGCTCATGCCATTGGATTGAAACTTCATACATGCAAAGCTCATGATTAGAGGAAGTGTCATGCACAAGGTCCATAACTCTGGCTTCTCTAATATTGGAGTTATTGGCCCTTGTCATTTTTTCACATTTTTTGGTCCTGTGATAACTCCTATATGGCTCATGTCATTGGATTGAAACTTCATACATGTACATGGAAATATCATGATAAGAGGAAGTGTCATGCCCAAGGTCCATAACTCTGGCTTCACTAATATTGGAGTTATTGGCCAATGTAAAAAAATTCACACTATTTTGTCCGGACAATAACTTCTATATGGCTCATGCCATTGGATTGAAACTTCATACATGGAAAGTTCATGATAAGAGGAAGTGTCATGCTTAGGGTCCATAACTCTGGCTTCACTAATATTGGAGTTATTACCCCTTGTAAATTTTTCACACTTTTTTGTATGGACAATAACTCCTATATGGCTCATGCCATTGGATTGAAACCACGGAAAGAGCATGATGAGTGGAAGTGTCATGCCTAAGGTCCATAACTCTGGCTTCAATAAATTGAGAGTTATTGCCCCTTGTACGTTTGTTTGACACTTTCTTGTCCGGACAATAACTCCTACTCTTGTCTGGACAATAACTTCTACATTGCTCATGCCTTTGTATTGAAACTTCATACATAGAAAAAGCATGAGGTGAGAAAGTGTCATGAACAAGAGCCATAACTCTGGCTTCAATACTTTTGGAGTTATTGCCCTTTGATACATTTTTTGTTTGATCAATAACTCCTGTTCTACTGATGCGATTTAAATGGTATTTTATTTATGGAAAGAACATGATGAAAGGAAGGGTCATGCACAAGGCCATAACTCTGGTATCAATAATCTTTGAGTTATTAGCTGTTATCATTTGTTTCTTTAAAAATGTGATGTGGAAAGGGTATAATGAGGGGAAGTATCTTTCATCAAGGCCATTACTATGGTAGCATCATTTTGAGTTATTTCCCTTTACATATTGTTTCTGTTAGAATTGTTTGTCTGTCTGTCTGCACACATCTTATCCGGTCGAGTTCTCATGTACAGAAATGTGACAATATGTCGCAGTGTGTATATGTGGGTGCAAGGGGTAGTGGGGGAGACATCCATTTTTGTGACAAAACCTCTAGTTGTTGTATGATTTTTAATTGACTGGAATTTATGCTGCTTTCACGATAAAAAGACGATATATTGAAAATCAAAGTTTATATCAGAATTCACAGGTGGTGATGGCACTGCTTATTTTATGCTTTATTCCTGGAAAACTATAGGCTGGATTTCAATTAAACTGGATAGAAAGCTTCACTACTGCGAGTGCACATTCAAACTTTTGGGTTCATTGAAATTCTTGTTTGCATGGTTTTTGAATATTATTGTTTGACATATATATAATTTTAGTTTTTTGACTGAAATTTATATGTTTCAGGTGCATTTATTATTGGGGTTGCTTTCATCCTGCGAGGAATTTATTTGACCACTATTAGAACCAGTAAAGTGATTGGACCTGCTGCCTAATGCAACAGAGGAACATACTCTTGAAAGGGGAATAACTCTGGTGAACTTTGTACCAATAATTCCATGCTGAAGTTTCACCATTGATCAAGCCAGTGATTCAACAGAACTTTTAACTCTTTCAGTGTGGGAAACAAGTCTCTAGTGTCCTTTGCAAACAGTGAAGACCAAGATGTGAAGGCTCATAGAGGAACCTTCTCTTTAGAATCTGCACTGTTTGCACTTTTCTTTCAAAAAAAATAAATCCCTGAATAAGATTGACTTGTTTTAATTTTTGAAAAGTCAATTTGAAAATTCAGCACTGTTTAGTGCAAGTTTTGTGCTAATTAGTTATAATTTTTTCCAGACATTTTACATGCAGATATAGTATGCATAAACGCTTTCCCTGTTGAATATTCATGTACATAGAATGTTTAAGTATTTAATAGTAGAAACTTTACAGTCAGATCTATACAATTTCATAAGCAAACATAGCAGACTCTGATCAGATGGCTCCTGCAGGAACTGTCTGACCTGGGCCTTCTCTGCAAAGGCATGAAACCGTTTATTTGAGGGAAAGAGTGAAATTAACAAATAACCAGGATCAAAAATGTTTTATACTTTTGATAATATTTCCAGAAAATCTGCTTTTAATAGAGAATTGAGACAGATTTTTGCTGGTGGTAATTATGTAGCATATCGAGTGTTAAAAACGTTGTTGACATGCTTTTTGGATTCCAGATGTCCTTAACCTTTTACTCCATAAATACTCATGTAAGAAATAAGGACATCATGTATATTAACTCTTTGCACGTTAAGTAATTTTTTGTCTGCAACAATTGTCGTCAGCTTCAATTCTTAAAATAAACTTTCTCTCATTTTTTTGCAAAAATATGATCAAGATGACAAACAGTTTGGATCCTGATGAGACGCCACATTATGCAGCGTCTCATCTGGATCAAAACTGTTTGCATAAGTAATCACAGTTTGGCTGTTAGCGTGCAAAGAGTTAATTAGATGAACTTTTGTAAAGGAATGTGACCTGAAAAAACTTTGGCCATGACAGAAACTGTATTTCATAGGCCGACAGAGCAGACCCTGATCAGACAGCTCTTGCAGGGGTCATCTGATCTGGATCTTCTCTGTTTGCAAAAGCATATAAAGGTGTATTTATGGAGTGCAGGGTTAATTTACCTTTCAAGTCAGAACCCAGATTTGTATATACAGTAAAACTTCGATTATTCGAACACTAAAATACGTATTATTATCGATCTTTAAGACAGGTGGCAACTTAATGCATGGTGAAAGTCATGCAGAAAGCTCCTCTAGGAGCTTTCTGCATGACTTTCACCATGCATTAAGCAGCCACCTGCCTAAAAGAGTCTAAATTCTTCTATAAAGAAAATTCGAATAATCGAGGTTTTACTGTATGATATTATGACTATAAACCATGCTTCCATTGGGAAACTGATTCAAAGACTAATTTATGTTGGTTAAAGAATTGATAGACCGGTGTGTGGAAATCCACATGTTAGTTTATGCTGATAAAATTGTTTTCTTAGTAATGAATTATTTAAACTTGAACTTGATTTGTTGACAGATTAATTCTAAGGCTGTGAAGAAATCATTGTCTGCAAAAAGTTAAATGGTTTTCCATTGATTGCAAAGCTGCCTTTAAATTGTTTGGATGCATATGCAAATGAAAATATTGGGTTTTGATTTAACCCTTTCCTTCCTCCATGAATCATAATTTAGGAATTTATTCATGGAGAGAATTTTTTTAATTAGAAATTAACAAGGACATTTTTAAATTTGACAGAAACTTCAGAATCAGATCTATATTATTCCATAAGCAAACAGAGTAGTTTGCAAAGATGACATAAAAAGGAAAGTATTTTCTTATGCAGGGAACCAAAGTCTCTTCATTTACAGTAAATTGTTTTCGTTGTTATTATTATACCACATTTATATAGCGCTCGTTTCACACACAATATGTGCGTTCAGAAGTGTTTGTTATAGTAGAACCCTGCTACTAACAAAGTAACAATGAACCTTTTGCTTTATGTCTGTAAACCAGAGGTCCAGATAAGATATGTAAATTTGATATCTTTATTTCTCCACCAAACCCTTTACTGTGACCACTCTTTAGAATCGTCTCGAAGAGACGATTCTAAAGAGTGGTCACAGTATAGGGTTTGGTGGAGAAATGACGAGTTTAGTATTTGAGTACGCATGTTTATCTGTAGCTGTGTGTAAGGCCTTTAGACACCTTTGCAAATAAGGTAGATTCAGTCGAGTCTGCTCCTAGAGTAGAGGAACCATCCACCCAGGATCTGCCCTGTTTGCTTATGGAGTTATGAAGATCTGATTCTGCATTTTCTGCCATGACCAAAATCTCCTGTGCTTGTACACTATAATAATTAGCTAATTGATATTCAAGATGTCATTATTTCTTACTTGAATATTTATCAGGTGACGGGTTAACCCTTTCCCCCATAAAAACGCATTTTCACGCATTTGCAAACAGAGTAGACACAGATCAGATGGCTCCTATAGGAGCCATCTGATCAGGGTCTGCTCTGTTTGCTAGTAGAATTTGATAGTTTTGTTTCTTTACTTTTTAAAATGGCTTCAATGTTCCACCTTTATCATTATAACTATTTCGCCAATGGATATTCAGTAGGTATTGATATTTGAAATAAACATAGAACAGGGAAAGGGTTAAGAGCATAAGACTGTTGAACCCTTTCCCCGTATATCATTCATGTAAGAAATATTGACGTCACTAATATTTGTGAGCAGAATTTTTATAATAGCAGATTTAAATCAGATTTTTTAGGTATTGGTAAAAACTGTATACATGTATAGTCAGATCTATTATAACTTTATATGCAAACTGAGCAGACCCTGATCAGACAGCTCCAACACGAACCTTCTGATCTGGGTCTACTCCATTTGTAAAGGCGAGAAAAGGCGTTTATATGAAGGAAAGGGTTAATACAGAACAATAGTAATGTACAATGTAGGAAGTTTATATAGGAGCTTACTGTATAGCTTTAGTCCTGCATTCACCCATTCCCTCATAGGCTATTTTTAGATCCTACCTCTTTGAACAAATCTACTGAAAAGGAGCATTTACTGAAGGAAAGGATTGTTTTAGATTGTGTAGTGTTGAAACCATTGTGATAAATAGAGTATTTGCTCCTTTGGAGCAAATGCTCTATTTATCGCAATGATTTCAGAAAGTGACTTTAACAGAGGTGTCAATATGAGGGAATGGGCTAAGCTTCCACTTGTCTTATACCTTTCCTCAATAAATAGGCCTTTCTCGCTTCTGTAAGAGTCGCTTCTTGAAACCATTGTGATAAATATAGCATTTGTTCACAATGGTTTCAGAACTACACAATTCTAAAATATTTCTTTTCTGTAGTAAATGCTCCTTTTCGGTAGATTCTTTCAAAGAGGATGGATCTAAAAATAGCCTATGATGGAATGGGTTAACTCTTTCAATTACTACCTGCATTAATCCTTTACCTCATGAATATTTATATCCCCCATACGAAGGTGTGTATGTATGTGTGTGTTTGTGTGTGGGGGGGGGGGATTTTGTGTTATCACAGAGGAAATAATGATATTATGAATATTTATTAGCTGATTTTTTATAATGATATACATGTATGAACACCGGATTCTTTTGCAGTTGCAGAAGCTTTAAATATAGACCTATATAATGCCAAAAGCAAACAGAGTGGATCCTGATCAGATGGCTCCTACTGAAGCTGCCTGACCATGGTCTGCTCTGTTTGCAAACACATCAAAGGCGTAACAGATCCAGAGGCAGACATCCGTTGAGTGGCCATTGTAAAGGTTAATTACAGTAGAACCTGTCTTAAGCGATTATCAAAAAGAGGTTCTGTTGTAGGCCTATAAGGCAGGTGGTAGCTTAATGCAGGTCAACAGTGATCCAGAAATCTCCTATAGGAGCTTTTTGCGTTACTTTTTCCCTGCATTAAGCAGCAATCTGATCAGTAACATACTCTGTTTGCTTATGGAATGGTTCTTCAGTTTAAGTCGTCAATTCCATTTTAAATGTTATAAAATTTAAATTAATGAATATTCATGAAGTTATCGATTCATGCATAAATGTTCATTAATGATTAGGGAAAGGGTTAAATTTGTAAGTAGGCGTTTATGACAGACGGAGACCCTAATCAGTCTGTTTGTACCTATTTGGCGACAGAGCTTGTCCTACTCTATTCTCAAATTTCACAATGTTCCCTTTTCTTTGTTTCTGGCTGTTAACCCATTCCCTCATATTGATGCCTCTGTATAAGTCACTTAAATAGAAAATAATAATAAGTCACTTTTTGAAACCATTATGATAAATAGAGAATTTGCTCCATAGGAGCAAATTCTCTATTTATCACAATGGTTTCAAAACAACACAATTCTAAATGTTTTCTTTTTTCTGGTAAATGCTCCTTTTCAGTAGATTTATTCAAAGAGGTTGGATCTAAAATTAGCCAATGAGGGAATGGGTTAACGCTTTCACTGTTTAGTATTCATGTAAGAAATTATGACATTGTGTTTTGGCAAAATCTGTAGGATCAGATCTATTTAATCTCAGAAGCAAATAGGACATACCATTATAGGAGCTTTCTGATCTGGATCTAATCTGTGTGCAAAGGTGTGTAAATGTTTTTTTTACGAGGGAAAGGGTCAAAATGGTGTCATACTGATTCTCTAGCCTGATAAACTGTTGAAGAGGGAAGACGGGGCGAATACGGAACCAGTTCTTTTTCGCTTTAGTGCAATGATTCTTTTACTGTGCACGTAGGTTACAGTGTATTGAATACTTATAGATGTTGTAATACCTTGTGAAAAAAAACATATTCATGTTACTAAATTTTGAGATTAAATTTTATATATGAAGCACAGTTTTTAGCTATTAATTTGTATTTCAAAGACAAATGTCGAGGTATTGCTAGTCATCGCCGTTGGCCCAAGTTGTGAAGTTTCCAGCAGTCTTTGTTGACTCGCAGTATTCAACACCAGTACAACCTATCAAACTCTACACTGCTGATTCACCATTACACTGACTAGTCTCATACAGACATAGGTCATTGCTCAATCATGCATATAAAACAAAGAGTTATGACCATTTAATCCCTTCCCACATAGGCTATTTTTACATCCAACCACTTTGAATAAATCTACCGAAAAGGAGCATTAATTAGAGAAAAGGAACTTTTTAGAATTTTGTTGTTTGAAACCATTGTGATAAATAGAGCATTTGCACCTATAGGAGCAAATGCTCTATTTATCACAATGGTTTCAATAGGTGATTTTTACAGAGGCGTAGAAAGGCGTATTTATGGAGGAAAGGGTTAAAATGTTGATTTTTCATGAAAACAGATAAGCTTTGGTACTCACATGCAGTTTTCTTGTATCTTTAATTCTATCATCACAAATTATGTATTAAATTTGCTGTTAACCCTTTTCCTGTTTAATATTCATGTAAGAAATAATGACATCATGAATATTTATTAGCTTAATTTTTATAGTGTAAACTTTTCAAGGAAATTTCTTGCTTTGACTAAAACTGTATACAGTGTAATAAGATCTATATCATGTCAAAAGCAATCAGAGCAGACCCTAATCAGATGGCTCCTATAGGAGTCATCTGATCAGGGCCTACTCTGTTTGCAAATGGTGTGAAAAGGTGTTTATATAAAGGAAAGGGTTAAACCATAACCTTATGGATGTTCATATAAAATAATGAATAATGATTGTATGAGTCTTGATTTGCTAAATTTTTATAATGACACTGAACAAAGGAATTTTTTACTATAGCAGAAATGGTGAAATCAGGTCTATATTATTCCACAAGTGAACAGAGCATGGTCTGATCAGATGACTCCTTCTGGGGCCATCTCATTCTACTCTGTTTGCAAAGGTGTCAAAACGTGTCTCTATGGGGTAACTTATGAATAGAATATAGCAGTATTGTTGAAAAATTTAATAGGTTTAGATTGGTATTCTTTTAAAAAAAAAGTGTGCACAATCATGATTACAGTTTGTATCAGCCCAGTACCTGATGAATATTCATGTTAGAATTAATGACATCATAAATACCATTAATGACATCATAAGTACCATTAATGACATCATAGATACAGTAAAATCCCGCTAAACCAGACATTAAATTTAGTATAAATATCGGTCTTGGAGAGGGTGGCAGCTTAAAGCAGGGTGAAAGTCATGCAGAATCTAGGAGCTTTCTGCATGACTTTCACCCTGCATTAAGCAGCCACCTACCTAAAAGTATCTAAATTCTTCTCTACTAGAATTACGGTTTTACTGTATAATATTATTTTATTATTTTATAATTTTATTTGAATGCAAGACTGTGGAATCTATAAATCTATATTATTCCGAGCAGACCCTGGTCAGTTGGCTCCTACAGGAGTTGTGAATTTTGGTCTTCTCTGTTTGCAAAGGGGTTAAAGAATTAAAAGGCATTTTATGAGGTATAGGGTTGATACAAATGTTTCTTAATCCTTTACTCCATGAATATTCACAAGAGGAATTATGACGTCATAAATATCAATTTGTTTATTTTTTTAATACGTTCTATTAACACATGAAATTTTTGTTTTGCCAAAGCAGGAACTAGAATAAAATCTATATTATTCCATTAGCAAACAGAGCAGACCCTGATCAGACGGTTCCTGATCTCTGATCTGAGTCTACTCTGTTAAAAATGTAAAAATGTGTATTAATGGAGTAAAGGGTTAAATAATTGTATTATTCACATAAAATTCTCAAGATTATATTTGAGATTGTAGAGTTCATTTGTTAATCAGTTTGTCCAAAGATGTAATAAGCTCATTGCTATTCCTATGCACATCTGTGATGAGCTGTCCCTTGATATATGTCCAGCACTGCTTACTGCTAAATTGAATTGTATGTACAGAAAAACCTCTCTATAACCGCCACTAAGTATTTTGTGTTAAAGGCAGGTGGCTGCTTAAAGCAAGGTGAAAGTAAAACAGAACGCTCCTATAGGAGCGTTCTGTTTTACTTTCACATTGCTTTAAGCGGCCACCTGCCCTAAATACTAACTAATTAACACAATTTAGTGGCCGTTATAGAGAGGTTTTACTGTACACCTGTATTATGATCCTTTTACTTGATGCAGTCATACAAGGCTCTCCATACAATGTGAATATTAACCATTTACTCTATGAATATTCATGTAAGAAATAATGATGTAATGAATATGCATGTATATTAGATTCATTTTAATAAAGGCATATAAACACAGGGAATTTTGGCTATGGCAGAAACTATAGAATCATATCCATATTATTTCATAAGCAAACAGCAGACCCTGATCAGACGGCTCCTATAAGAGCCATCTGATCTGGGTCTGTTTGCAAAGGTGTAGAAAGGCATATTTATGGAGTAAAGTGTTAATTAGTTTAATTCTTTCATCAGAAGTATGTTGTAAGGATTTTCATTTATCACCATGACAAATTAACCCATTCTCTCATAGGCTATTTTAAGATCCTACCTCTTTGAATAAATGTACCGAAAAGGAGCATTTGCCAGAAAAATGGACACATTTAAAATTGTGTAGTTTTGAAACCATTGTGATAAATGCAGAATTTGCTCCAATGGAGCAAATGTTCTTTATATCACAATGGTTTCAAAAAGTGACTTTTACAGTGACATCAAAATGCATTAATATGAAGGAATGGGATAAAAGGTGTCAATATGATAGAATAGGTTAAACAATAGAGAATCAGACCAGTAACATGCAATGTATACGCAAACAGAGCAGTCCCTGTTCAGACAGATTCTATAGCTCCTATAGGGACTGTCTGATCTGGGTCTTCTCTGTTTGCTAAGACCTAAACAGTTATCAAGTAAAGGGTCATCAGGTTCATATTTTAACCCTTTCCCTGTTCTGTATTAATGTAAGAAATAATGACATCATGAATATTTATTAGCTGAAATTCTATAATATAAATTTTCCAAGGATTTTTTTTGGCTTTGACAAAAACTGTAAAACCAGATCATAGCATGACAAAAACTGTAAAACCAGATCATAGCATGTCAAAAGCAATCAGAGCAGACCCTGGTCAGATGGCTCCTAGAATCAGACGGCTCCTCTAGGAGCCGTCTGATCTGGGTCTTCTCTGTTTGCAAATGCGTGAATACACGTTTCTATGAGGGAAAGGGTTAAACCCTCGCTTTTGAAGCAGGGTAATGTTGAGTTACCCTTGTCCGTCCATGTGTCTGTCCATCACTTATTTTTGTGTCATAGATATCTTCAAAAGTATTTGAATTCAAGTTATTTGGTGACTTTAGCATTTGGGGTCAATCTTATAGAAGATTGTACGACTTAAGTCATTGAATGTTCTTATATATGTTAGTACTTAACTCATTCCTTCCTAGACTATTTTTAGACCCAACCTCTTTGAATTAATCTGCCGAAAAGGAACATTTTAACTGTAGAAAAGGAGAATTTTAGAATTGTGTAGTTTTGAAACCATTGTGATAAATAGAGCATTTGCTCCTATGGAGCAAATGCTATATTTGTCACAATGGTTTCGGAAAATCAGTTTTATAGAGGTTTAAAAAGGCTTAACCCTTTATTCCATAAATATGCCTTTCTACATAGGAGTCTGTAGGCGCCATCTGATCAGGGTCTGCTCTGTTTGCGTATGATATAATCTAGATATGAGTTTACAATTTCTGCCAAGGCCAAAACATTCCTGTGTCCATGTGCTATTATAACAATTAATCTAATTAATATATTCATGATTTCATTATTTCTTACATGATATTCATGAACTAAAAGGTTTAGATAATTTCTGTTATACAAGGCTAGTATAAATTGCTGCATGGCAGAAAGTGTGATAATTTCGGCTAATGAAGTATTAGTGATTGTTGTAATTTAACCCTTTCCTCCATTAATATGCCTTTCTCCGCCTCTGTAATAGTCACTTCTTGAAACCATTGTGATAAATATAGCATTTGCTCCATAGGGCAAATGCTCTATTTATCACAGTGGTTTTAATACTACACAATTCTAACATTTTCCTTTCTTCCTTTCCTCTAGTAAACGCTGCTTTTCAGTAGATTTATTCAAAGAGGTTGGGTCTAAAAATAGCCTATGAGAGAATCGGTTGAGACTTGCTAATCTTGGTCATACAGTCTTTTGTAAGACCCAAGGGCTGTGGTTAAAATATACACTCAGTAACACAAGAGTTATCAGTAACCATTGGATTGTGGGACATACATTCACTGGCATTTGCATACAGTGTAGACCCAGATCAGAGAAAGCCAAGAGGAGCCCTTTGATCAGGGTCAGCACTGTTTTTCACTCAAAATCCTGTAGCAAGTTAAATCCTTTCATACTGAGTGGACTCTAAAGTTAACCCTTTCCTTCATATAACCATGTTTTCACGCATTTGCAAACAGAGTAGACTCAGATCAGACGGCTCTAATAGGAGCTGTATGATCAGAGCCTACTCTGCTTGCCTTTGGTATAATATAGATATGATTTTACAGTTTCTACCTGTCAGAGCAAAGTGTCATGTGTTTATAGGCCATTATAAAAATTAAATCTGATGAGTTATTTTATTCCACTGTGAAACACGTCTTGTCTTAGACTAGTCACTGCACCTAGACTGCACCCAACTCAGTCATATGTAAGTTGGGACGTCTGTGTCCTATGGACACATTTCTAGTTATGTACATGTGTATATAAATATTTAACCATTTACTCCATGAATATTCATGATAGAAATAATGCCATCATGGATATTAGATAGATGAGTTTTTTAGACTGAGATCTATATTATTTCAGAAGTAATCAGAGCAGACCCTGATCAAATAGCTCTTATAGGAAAAGTCTTGTCACAGTCTACTTTGTTTTCAAAAGTGTTAAAAGGCATATTTATGGAGTAAAGTGTTAAAAGTGTTTATTTCTCAGTATTTATTGTAGCAATTATTGATGTAGTCTTTCGACTTTTTTCAAATATTTGTAATGCTTCAAGTAACTGTGATCTGATTAAAATCCAAAACTGTTTGGTACGTGTTTGAAGGCTGGAAATCATTTATCGCCTCTTTATAAATAGCTTAGACCCAGATGACTCTTAACCCTTCCCTTCATATAAACGCTTTTTTACACATTTTCAACAAAGTAGACCTAGATCAGATGACTCCTATAGGAGCTGTTTGATCAGGGTCTACTCTGTTTGCAAAGGCATAAAAAGACGTTTATATGAAGGAAAGGGATATCGATAATGTGCTGTATGTAAACTCATTCTGTTCTAGATTATTCTTTAGTTTAATCTACATGTATTTTAAGTAAAACCCCTCTAAACTGAAAGTTAAATTTAGTATAGATAATTAAATATCGGTCATGGCGACAGGTGGCTGCTTAATGCAGGGTGAAAGTCATGCAGAAAGCTCCTCTAGGATTTTTCTGCACGACTTTCACTCGGTATTAAGTAGCTACCTGCCTAAAAGTATCTTAGAGGGGTTTTACTGTATATTAATTTACATTTGAGCCACTCTCTGGGAGGAAAAAAGTGTCTTACTGCATTACAAACCGTGTAGACCCAGACCAGTCACTGTGTACCAGAAGTGGTATCTGGCCAGGGTTTGCACTCTTTGACATCTGTCAAAATCTGTAGTAACTTGTTCTCTATCATTCCATCCACAGATGCCTCACTATAGACTTTCTGTTTGATCTTAGAATACAGTTAAAGCCCTATAAACTGGACATTCAGATTTACATTGATGCTGGTCTGTAAGACAGTTACCAGCTTAACCCTTTCCTCCATAAATACGCCTTTCTATGCCTCTGTAATAACCACTTCTTGAAACCATTGTGATAAATAGAGCATTTGCTCCTATAGGAGCAAATGCTCTATTTATCACAATGGTTTTAAACTACAAAATTCTAAAATTTTACTTTTCTCTAGTAAATGCTCCTTTTCGATAGATTCATTCAAAGAAGTTGGGTCTAAAAATAGCCTGTGGAGGAATGGGTTAATGTAGGGTGAAAAGTCATGCAGAAAGCTTCCAAAGGGGTTTTCTGCATGACTTTCATCCTGAATTGAACAGCCACCTGCTTTGAAAGATCTAATTTATTTTCTGATAAAATTCCCATTTAGAGGGGTTTTATTATTGTACGCTGTTTGTAATGCAGTAAATTACTTTTTCTCAGAGAATTGCTAAATAAGTGACTCAATGATTTGATAAGTTTACATTGTATTTGATATATTCTGTGTGTAAAACAATTCTAATAAATATTGAATACAGTTCTGTAATTTTTCAGAGTTTTAATTTAATACATTTTGTTTCCAGTTATTATCCCTCGCCAAAGGGAGAGGGATACAGTTTTGGTGTTGTCCATATGTCCATCTGTCGAGGCTTATGCAGATATGTTTGTCTGGCTTTGAGAACAAAAGTTCTTCCTTTACTTGCAGGGCTATTTTCTGGTGTTATGTTCTATTTTAACCTATTCCTCAATTGGCTACTTTTAGACCCAACCTCTTTGAATAAATTTACCGAAAAGGAGCATTTACTAGAGAAACGGAACATTTTGGAATTGTGTAGTTTTGAAACCATTGTGATAAATAGAGCATTTGCTCCAAAGGAGCAAATGCTCTATTTATCACAATGGTTTTAAAAAGTGACTATTACAGAGGCGTAGAAAGGCGTATTTATGGAGGAAAGGGTTAAACAAAAGAAAAGTCCCACAAGGCCCATTCAGTCAGTCCGTGTGTCCTAGAGCGATATTTCAAAAACGGTTTAGAGTTTTTCATTAAAACTTTGTTTAAATATTTAGTACCATAACAGAATGTGGGCCTGCATGAATCACTGGCATTTACCTTGGAGCATTTACCTTGTTTGCCAAAATTATAATGATTTTGCGTGTCCGGAGCCATTTCTCAGAAATTGTGTGGAGGATTTCTTTGATACTTTGTGTAAATGTTAAGAAGCATAAGGATATGTGGCTCCACATGTATCATTGATATTGACCAAGGAACATCAGAATTATGACCCTTTGTTTGCGAAAATTAAACTTTTTGTCAGTCCAAAGTAATTTCTAAGATACTCTTATACTATGGAATTTTGCGTTAAGTACTATTTGTATTGATCATGGAACACCAGAGTTACGGTCCTTTGTTAGGCAAAAACTTAACTTTTTTGTCTGTCTGGAGTCAAGTTTCAGAAACGGTTTGGATTTTTTCTTTGAATTTTAGTGAAAATGTTTAGAACATAAGGAAATACGGCCCTGCAAGTGCCACTCATACTGAACTTGGAAATCTAGAGTTATGGTCCTTTGTGAGATACTTAACGTTTTTGTCCATCTTAGTAATATCTCAGAAACTGTTCAGACATTTTCAATGAAACTTTGTGTGAATATTTAGTGCCATAAATAAATGCCATCCTACAAGTATTACTTACATTTACCTTGGAGCACCCCAGTTATGGCATTTTGTTTGTGAAAAACATTTTTGTCCCTCTGGTCAGTAACTTGTTTGACAGGGGATATAAATTCAGCGAATTTGCTTGTTTATTGTTTGCTTTTTGTAACAAACAAAGGTCTAATTACCTTGGTTACAATGCTGGTACATGTATACCGTTTGAATGTGGTTAATGTGTGTATTGACATTTGCAAACGGTGTAGACGAGGGTCAGAGAACTCCTACACAAACGCTCTGCTCAAGGTCTGCACTGTTTGTCATTCAGACTCTTCTAGCATTAAACAAATGCTGTGATGTTCCTCTTTAAAACTTCAGTAATCAATGGTTCAACCCTTTCCCTGTTCTATGTTTATTCAAAATTTCAATACCTACTGAATATTCATGAAAAAAATAGTCATAATGAGATTATGGAAGATGGAACATTGTAGCCATTTTAGAAAGTAAAGTAACAGATCTATCCAATTCCTAAGGAAACAGAGCAGACTCTGATCAGATGACTCCTATAGGAGCCGTCTGATCTGGGTCACCTCTGTTTGCAAATGCGTAAAAACACATTTATACAAAGGAAAGGGTTAAACAAATGATGGGACTTTCCTCTTTGAAACTTCAGCAATCAAGGGTTTAAAGATCAACAAAAGATGCAAATTTGCTATGACATGGAAAGAGGGGATGGATGCATTGGTGCACTGTGGGAGTGGTGGAAGTGGTAGGACGTTAGACTTGGGATCGAAGGGTCCCCGGTTCGAATCCTGCCATCGGACTATCAGAATTTTCCTGAGCAAAAAATGCATCCCACGTTTGCTCCTCTCTACCCAGGTGTATAAATGGGTACCTGTCAGGGAAATAAGTCAATGTGCCATGGCTGCCTTAGGCGCCGAGTGTTAATGGCCGACTTATAACCCAGTGATCAGGGGGTAAATTGTGAAGTCGGGAGAATATGTACATTGTATGTAGTTCCAGACTATAAACCTCACCTTTACCTTTTTACCTTTACACTGTAAGCTGTTTAGATAGATACCAGTTTCAGCAGGAGCCACTGTGTTCTAATAGGATCAATGTAGTAATGACTGATATTCTACAGCTACCTCTCTGTATAACAGCTGAGGATCAATGTAGTAATGACTGATATCCTACAGCTACCTGTGTATAACAGGATCAATGTAGTAATGAATGACATCCTACAGCTACCTGTGTATAACAGGACCAATGTAGTAATGACTGATATCCTACAGCTACCTGTGTATAACAGGATCAATGTAGTAATGAATGACATCCTACAGCTACCTGTGTATAACAGGACCAATGTAGTAATGACTGATATCCTACAGCTACCTTTGTATAACAGGATCAATGTAGTAATGACTGATATCCTACCGCTACCTGTGTATAACAGGATCAATTTAATAATGGACGATATCATACAGCTACCTGTGTATAACAGTTGAGGATCAGTGTAGTAATGACATATCCTACTGCTACCTGTGTATAATATGATCAATTTAATAATGGACGATGTCATACAGCTACCTCTGTATAAAAGTTGAGGATCAATGCAGCAACTAATGATATCATACAGCTACCTCTGTATTACAGTTAATGATCAATGCAGTAATGAATGATGTCACACAGCTACCTCTGTATTACAGTTAATGATCAGTGTAGTAATGAATGATATCATACAGCTACCTCTGTATTACAGTTAATGATCAATGCAGCAATGAATGATATCATACAGCTACCTGTGTATAACAGCTGATGATCAATGCAGTAACTAATGATATCATACAACTACCTCTGTATTACTGTTAATGATCAATGCAGCAATGAATGATATCATACAGCTACCTCTGTATTACTGTTAATGATCAATGCAGCAATGAATGATATCATACAGCTACCTCTGTATTACTGTTAATGATCAATGCAGCAATGAATGATATCATACAACTACCTCTGTATTACTTTTAATGATCAGTGTAGTAATGAATGATATCCTAAACCTACCTGTATTAGTAATGGATGATATCCTACAGCTGCCTCTGTATAACAGGATCAAGGCAGTAATGGATGAAACCCTACAACTACCTGTGTATAACAAGTAGTATAGACCCTGAAAAGGCCATTTTTCAAATGTGCCATCATGTCCGATTGATATTATCCACGCGTGTAGATTAGCTTTGATAAATAGGTTTTAAAGTTAACTCTTAGAATGTGGGAAAAATGTATTGACATTTGCAAACAGTGTAGACTCAGATCAGAGAGGAACCCCCATGATCTGGGTCTGTACTGTTTGCCATTAAACCCCCTTTAGCAAGTTTAAGCCTTTTATACTGAATTGACTCTATAGTTAAACACTAATGGGCTGTTCCAATCTGAAAATTCAGCATTGAAATAGAAGAAAAAAACATAATGCTTTATGGTAAAGTTGTGTAGTGATGAAAAATTCACTTTAATCCATCACTTAAACGTTTACCACATACATACACCTTTTAAGATCTTTGCAAACAGAGTAGAACTAGATCAGAAAGATTATTCCATAAGCAAAAAGAGAATACATGTACCTTGATCAGATGACTTCTAAGGAGCCATCTGTTCTGAACCTACTCTGTTTGCAAAAGCAGCAAAAGGTGTAAAAATAAAGGATTAACTATTCTGTGCAGAAACTATGACGTATGATGTAATAGGGGAGGAACATTTAGATTAATTGATTTTGATTTTAAATTGATATAAACACAGTAGCTTATTGAAGGTCTATACTTTTTTTGGCTGTGATAATTTACCTACCTGGTTCAGGCTGTATAGTTTACTTCTTTAACCCGTTATCTGTTGAATTGAACATTCGCATTAAAATAATGACATAATTAATATTGATTATGTTATTTTGTATCATGTCATATGAACACAGGAATTAAACGGTAGAATCGGATCTATACAATTCCATAGATAAACATCAGATCCTGATCCTAGGAGTCATCTGATCTTGGTCCACTCTCTCTGCAAAGTTATATCTGTCAGATAAGAGGTTAATTGGGCTTTAACACATTACAAGTTACAACGTAATTTACCAGTTATTTTAACTCTTTGCACGCTAGTGGCGAAACTGTGATTACTTATGCAAATAGTTTGGATCCGGATGAGACGCCATAATGCGGCGTCTCATCAGGATCCAAACTGTTTGTCATCTTGACCATAACTTTTGCAAAGAAATGAGAGAAAGTTTATTTTAAGAATTGAAGCAGACGACAATTGTTGCAGACGACGAATTACTTAGCGTGCAAATAGTTAAAAACAATTAGAATAAAAACAATTAGAATATGAATATGGCTATGGTTTGGTTAACCCTCTAAACCTTAAATTAGCATAGTGGAAGAGCCCATCAATGTTTAACTATAGAGTCCATTCAGTATGAAAGGGTTAAACTTGTCAGAAGATTTTGAATGATAAACAATGCAGACCCTGATCAAATGGCTTCTCTAAGAGAACTCTGATATGGGTCTACACTGTTTGTAAATGTATGTGCTCTGCATATCGAGGGCTTGGTGCAAAACTATTGTAACTCCTTCACAAAGTGAAGGAGTTACAATAGTTTTGCGCCAAACCCTAGATATGTGTTCTGCATTCAAAGGGCTAACCCTTTACCTAAGGAATGTTCAGGTAAGAAATAATTATATCATCTATATCAATTAGGTGATTTTTTTATAATGTCATATGAACATAGGAAGTTTTGACCGTGGTAGAAACTGTGGAATTCGATCTACCCAGTACATTAGCTAGCCCATATCATATGGCTCCTACAGCAGTCGTCTTGTCTTGGTTTATACTCTTTGCAAACTTATCAAAGGGTGTCTTTACAGATAAAGGCTGAACCTTTTCCCTATTGAAGTTGAATATTAATGTATGAACTAATGACATCATGAATATTTCTCAGCTGATTTTTTATTAGTACATAATATGTACACATGTTTTTTTTGTACCGGTAGAAATTATAAAGTCAGGTCTATTATACCCTCATATTGACGACTTTTGACGACTCTGTAAAAGTCACTTTGTGAAACCATTGAGATAAATAGAGCATTTGCTCCTACAGGAGCAAATGCTCTATTTATCACAATAGTTTCAAACTACAAAATCCTAAAATTTTCCTTTTCTCTAGTTAATGCTCCTTTTCGGTAGATTTTTTTCAAAGAGGTTGTATCTAAAAATAGCCTATGAGTTAATGGGTTAAACAAACATAGCAGACACTGATCAAATGGCTCGTACAGGATAATGAGGGAACAGGTTAAAGTAGGATTTGACTACAGCTATCAATTTATATATTTTGAAAATTGAACTCATTTACTGCTTCGGTAATTTCTTCAGATAAAATTTTGATATTGACAAAAAGCCTTTTGTTGAAAGGATTGAAATTCAGACATACATGTATATTGGTTGACAAAATGGATCATAGTTGTAGGAAATTCGTCAGCAAAATAGAACATGGTTGTAGGCAATTAGCAAAATGGATTACAATTGTAAGCAATTCGTCAGCAAAATTGAACATGGTTGTAAGCAATTAGTCAGCAAAATGGAATATGGTTGTAGGCAATTCATCATCAAAATGGAACATGGTTGTAGGCAATTCATCAGCAAAACGGAAAAGAGTTGTAGGCAAAATTGGCTGCTGATCATGATCCGTTTTGTTTGCAAACATCAGACTGCATTTCACCATTTATGCAAGTAGATAAAAAAAACCTTACAATTGTTTATTTGTTATCCAAAATTCTCTGATTTTAGCGTTTTTTCTACGACTAGCAGTAAATTATTAAACGATTTTACTCAATACCTCAACTGTTAGTTTATTCATTTAATTGTTAACAAACTCGATGGTAGGTTATTTGGATTGCCCTGCGTCCACCGTCTGTCGTTGTGGGTCATCTATTCAGCCTATTGGACATATAGTTGAATAACTTCTGCTCCTAAACCTCGGGTACATTTTCTTTTTTTACCAAATTTCACTTACGACCTCAGGTACGTTTTCTGTACAAAATTCTTTGACTACCCTCTATCAAAGTTATACGAATGTTTCTGGTTTGCAGTATGAGTAGATCACAGGAGCTAAAACGAGATTTTAGACAGCATTTTCTTTCACCTTTTAACCCTTTCAGCGCCAAATTTCTAATTGCCGTCTGCAAACCACTTTTATTAAATCGTTTGGTAAAATAAGGAAATATGATAAAACGAATTTCAAAAAAAATAAAGCAAAGCTATAGAGATTGAGACAACAAGAGCACCGCAAGACTGGGCAATATACGCCCGAAGGCTGTTCTCTTAAATTATGTTGAAAAATAAAGGAGGAGTTAGTTGCACAAGAAATTGCTACCCGAAACTATCAAAGGACAATAACTCCAGAATGAAAAATGATATGAAAGTTATCTCACTGATATGCACAACCACACATCAATATCTATCATTCCTGAAAGTTTGAAGAAATTAGGTTGAAAAATAAAGGAAGAGTTAGTTGCACAAGAAATTGCTACCCGAAACTATCAAAGGGCAATAACTCCAGAATGAAAAATGATACGAGAGTTATCTCACTGATACGCACAACTACACATCAGCATCTATCATTCCTGAAAGTTTGAAGAAATTATGTTGAAAAATAAAGGAGGAGTTAGTTGCACAAGAAATTGCTACCCAAAACTATCAAAGGGCAATAACTCCAGAATGAAAAATGATATGAGAGTTATCTCACTGATATGCACAACTACACATCAGTATCTATCATTCCTGAAAGTTTGAAGAAATTATGTTGAAAAATTAAGGAGGAGTTAGTTGCACAAGAAATTGCTACCCGAAACTATCAAAGGGCAATAACTCCAGAATGAAAAATGATATGAGAGTTATCTCACTGATATGCACAACTACACATCAGTATCTATCATTCCTGAAAGTTTGAAGAAATTAGGTTGAAAAATAAAGGAAGAGTTAGTTGCACAAGAAATTGCTAGCCGAAACTATCAAAGGGCAATAACTCCTGAATGAAAAATGATATGAGAGTTATCTCACTGATATGCACAACTACACATCAGTATCTATCATTCCTGAAAGTTTGAAGAAATTAGGTTGAAAAATGAAGGAGGAGTTAGTTGCACAAGAAATTGCTACCCGAAACTATCAAAGGGCAATAACTCCAGAATGAAAAATGATATGAGAGTTATCTCACTGATATGCACAACTACACATCAGTATCTATCATTCCTGAAAGTTTGAAGAAATTAGGTTGAAAAATAAAGGAAGAGTTAGTTGCACAAGAAATTGCTACCCGAAACTATCAAAGGGCAATAACTCCTGAATGAAAAATGATATGAGAGTTATCTCACTGATATGCACAACTACACATCAGTATCTATCATTCCTGAAAGTTTGAAGAAATTAGGTTGAAAAATGAAGGAGGAGTTAGTTGCACAAGAAATTGCTACCCGAAACTATCAAAGGGCAATAACTCCAGAATGAAAAATGATATGAGAGTTATCTCACTGATATGCACAACTACACATCAGTATCTATCATTCCTGAAAGTTTGAAGAAATTAGGTTGAAAAATAAAGGAGGAGTTAGTTGCACAAGAAATTGCTACCCGAAACTATCAAAGGGCAATAACTCCAGAATGAAAAATGATATGAGAGTTATCTCACTGATATGCACAACTACACATCAGTATCTATCATTCCTGAAAGTTTGAAGAAACTATGTTGAAAAATAAAGGAGGAGTTAGTTGCACAAGAAATTGCTAACGGACAGACGGACAGACGGACAGACGGACGGACAGACAGACGGACAGACGGACAGACGGACGGACGGACGGACGGACGACATGCGCCATACCATAATACGTCCCTTCGGGCGTATAAAAAGTGAAGCCCCTGATCAGATGCCGCCTTGAAAAGGCGGCGTCTGATCTTGGACTGCACTATTTGTCGTGGTGCATTTATGTGACATTGGCAGTGAAATGGTTAAACAGCATTTTCGTTAACGTTTTTATCTGTTGAATAATAAAATGAACACATGCCACTTTGACTCAGGCAGAAACTGTACAATAGTGTACCGGTACGTCTGATTTTATAGTTTCTATAGTGGTCAACACTTCCTGTATTTATATACCAACACAATACTTCATCTTATAGATAGTCATGCAGTAATTATTTTCACAGGGGTCTGAAGTGTGCCTGGACCTCAAAATGGCTCACCTGTGTAAAAAAAATCCATTCTGGGTCGAAGTCATTGATTTCATATATATACATAAGAATGAATATATATGAAATCAATGACTTCGACCCAGAATGGATTTTTTTTACACAGGTGAGCCATTTTGAGGTCCAGGCACACTTCAGACCCCTGTGATTATTTTAGATGGATGCTCATGACGTAAGTTGTCAGCCATATCCCTCATGTAAACGCCTTTTCACGCATTTGCAAACAGAGCAGACCCAGATCAGACGGCTCCTATAGGAGCCGTCTGATCCGGGTCTGCTCTGTTTGCTTATGGAATTTGAAAGATATATTTCTTTACTTTCTAAAATGGCTACAATGTTCCACCTACCATAATAAATGTAAAGCAAGGAAAATGTCTAGTAAGCATAAATGACTCTATTATCAGACATCGGCCCTTATTTTGATCAGGACTGGTAGTTCACATGTGAGCGATATATGGATGGCCGTCATTTTCGTCAAATATTTGAAAACAAGCAGCACGTATGTGGTAAACCCATGTACAAGGATTGTGTGTACTTCACCGTCTCACCAGGATTCAAACTTTTGAATGAGTGACAATAATAGTCAGATTCCTAATTACTCTGAAACAGAATCTGATCGGGACCTACGTAAATGCTCGGGGATGGATGGGTTAGGGTGGGGGCTTCTTGCATATTGTTCACAGGTGGTTGCTTAATTTAATGCATACTGAATGAAAGCAATACAGAAAGCTCCTAGGGAGTGTTAGGGGTTCTGCATTGCTTTAAGCCTGCATTAAGCTACCACCTGTATTTTGGAAAACCTTTGATTCTTTATTTATTGATTATGCTATAGGGTTTTAGCATTGACATTAGATTGAAAAATGTTATAGTTCTATATACATGTATAGATAACACATATTACAGTTCTATATGATAGGAGTTATAGAACTATAGTCGTTTTCGATATAGTTCCGGTGGGCTTTAGTTGTCCCCTTAGAAGTAAGTGGACGTTCATTGCGTTTCAAACTGACTTCAGAATCGGAATCTGTGTACTTTAACACTTATTCAAAACTAAACAGTACGGTTAGTAAATGGTTGTTTGTGTTGGAAAAATAGAATAATGTATTGCTACGAAAATCAACGGAACAGCGTTCTCCGTTGACCGGAATCTGTTTTAAGATTCAAATTTACATACCGGAAATACTCATTCGATGTACGTGTGGTCAACAACCAGCATCAGCAAGTGTACATGTGACAACAACCTAATTAATATTCAAAGCGTTGTTCCGAAATAGAATCGGAGTCATTCAGAAATTTGCTGAAGATGTCCGCTGATTTCCGTAAAAATCCCCGTTTCTAAAAAGGAGGCTCCTTTTTAATTATTTAGCAGTATTCGGATAACGATAATATTTAACTAAACAAATATATCCTGTCAGAAAATGGGTTTTAAGCATAAGTTTCATTGTATGTATACGTGTGCAGCTTCTGGTGTTAATTGATTAATACGAAAAAAAATGCGCATAATACATCTTTAAGCAAGCACCTTCTTATTAAGGTTGCTGTGTCCAATCCATATACGATCGCTTAGGACAGTTCGCTGTAAATGTTTGTAGAATCATATATTTACACAAACAGAGCAGTCTGTCTGATCCTGGTCTACTCTGTTTGCAAATGCTTAAAAGGCATGAAGTGGATGTTAAAAACTAAGGTAAGTGTACGTTATCACCATTCTGTCTTGATCATATACATATATAGATATGCCTTTAGATAACGATAGTACTTAACGATTTTGAAAACAGAGCAAACTCCTGCAGGGGCCATCTGTTCAGGATCTACTGTTTGCTTCTACAATGGCCAACAATCCTGTTTTCATAATGCCTAATATTAAAATAAGCTAAAGCATATCCATGATTTTACTATTTCCTACATAAAGTATTCCCAGTGTTAACCCGTTACCCAATAGCCTAGTTTTGAAGACATATGACCACTTAAAGCAGGTTGAAAGTAAAGCAGAATGCGCCTTAAGGCGCATTCTGCTTTACTTTCAGCCTGCTTTAAGCTACCACCTTCTAGGATATAGAAAATATTTATTATGCAATATGTTCATGACTGTATGAATTTGAACTATTTTCTTCAGCGGAGGAATAAATCAAACACGCTAAAAGCCGCTTCTATCAGGTAAAGGGTTAAAACATAAGGGGTTAGTGGCGTGCTAGAGGTATACGGTAAAACCTCTCCATAACAATTACATCAAGTATTTTGTGTTAAAGGCAGGTGGCTGCTTAACCCTTTCGCTGCCAAGTTATGTCGTCTGCTAACTTTGTCGTCTGCTACAAAATTTCATTTTTTTCTTTATTTTTGTTTCAAAAACATAGTAACAGCAACAAACAGCTTGGATCCTGATGAAACCCCGAGTTACTCGACGTCTCATCTGGATCCAAACTGTTTGCATAGGTTATCACAGATCCGGCATTGGCAGCGAAAGGGTTCAAGAAAGGTTAAAGTAAAACAGAAGCGAACAGACTCGAACTATTTTACTTTCACCTTGCTTTAAGCAGCCACCTGCCCTAAATGTCAACTAATTAACATAATTTAGTGGCCGTTATAGAGAGGTTTAACTGTAGTTAATATAGTACACGAGATACTGGTTTGTTCAAACTGTTTATTATAGCTCGAACAATATGGCCGGGACCCTAACCTAGTATAACTCGGGTATACTGAGCTGAATACACTAGAACCTGTCCTTAGCGGCCTGATTACAGTAAAACCTCTATATAACGGTCATTAAATTGTATCAATTATTTTTGTGTTAAAGGCAGGTGACTGCTTAAAGCAAGATAGGAGCGTTCTGTTTTACTTTCACCTTGCTATAGCAGCCACCTGTCCTAAATACCAAATGATTATCACAATTTAGTGGCCGTTATAGAGAGGTTTTCTTGTATAAGTTTGTAAGGTAAGTTATAGCATAATTCAGGTCAAAAGTAATACAGAAAGTTCCTATATCAGCTTTCTGTGTTTCGTTTGCCCTGCATTAAGCAACCACTTTCTTTTAAGACCCATTTACTCAATAAATGAATGGCCGCTTAACCCTTTTTCCTGATATAATATTTATTCCATATATCAAATTTAATTGGCAAACAGAGCAGACCTCGAGCTGGGTCTACTCTGTTTGCAAATGCGTGAAAGCGTGTTTATTCAAGAAAGGTTAACCCTTCGCTTGCTGAATTTTAAAACACATGTCTCCTTCTTTACCCATGCCCTGTTGTATAATTACACGCATTTCGCTGTGCAATCACTGCTGTGAAGTGCACTGGTTGCACAATCAACGTGTAAATAGTGCAGACCCTGATGAGACAGTTCCTGCAGGAGCTGTCTCATCTGGGTCTTCACTATTTACAGGTAGGTATATTGACGTGAATAGCAAGCGAAGGGTTAACAAAAGTTCTACTGTTGCTCAAGGTTGAGGTATGTTGTAATGGAATCTCCGATTGCGTCACGGCATCTCCAGTAGTCTACTTACGGAAATTCCAATCCAAAAATAGAATCTCTATGTATTCTTACCCTGACCCTATTATCATAACTGCATGCACAGTTACATATACAGTTAAATCTCTCTAAACCGGAATTCTAGCAGGGAAGCATTTAGATAAATGTGCATTTAGGCAGGTAGCTGCTTAATAGTGCAGGTCGAACGTCACACAGAAAGCTCCTAGAGGAGGTTTTTGCATGACTTTGAAGTTTCACCCTATATTAATCTGCTACCGATGTTTATTATGCTAAACTGAATGTCCGTTTTTTACTGCCAAGAGTATCGTCTGCTTCAGATTTCAAATTGGCGGTTTTGGTGTTTTTTCCCACAGGGGGCCATTTCGTGGGTCTACATGGTCTTAAAGGTAAAAAAAAAATGGATTGGGTCGATTAACCTGTGTTTTTTCCCTCTCAATTGTTTTATAAAACAAAATCATTGTCAAACAGTTTGGATCCAGGAGAGACGCCGAAATACTCGGCGGCTCCTCTGGATCCACTTGTTTGTAAGACTTCGCCATTTTGAGTCGTTGCAAACAGAGTCGTCAACCAAAAGTGGAACACTGTTTCAGTATAGTGTACACTCATTTAATAGCCTCACGGGTCTATGAGCAGTCGGCTGTTTAATGTAGTCTGAATGTAATGCTGACTGCTCATCAGTTATATACACAACTTTTGTTGTGCAGTTTGGATCCTGATAAGTTGTTTGGCGTCTTATCTGGATCCAAACTGGTTGCATAGGTAATCAATAATGCGACATTGGCAGCGAAATAATTTACCTACACAATATAGAAACGCATTGCAATAGAAACCCTCTGAACCGGAATTCTAGTAGAGAAGAATTTGGATAGTGTTTAGACAGATGGCTGCTAAATGCAGGATGGAAGTCATTGAGAAAGAGGAGATTTCTGCATGACTTTCACACTGCATCACCCTCCAAGGCCGATATTTATACTAAATTGAACGTCCGGTCACGAGGGGTTTCACTGTATAAGATTGTATTGAAACCTAGTGAAGCGTCCTGTCAGTCGTCATGTTTTGAATACATTGGCCTATTATCTCATGAGTACCAAATAGAAAATTATGACATATTAAAAAAGCTTAACTTTTATAATTGTATATGAATACAGAATTGTTTTTGCCGTGATAGAAACAGTACAGCCAGCTTTGTATTATTCCGTAAGCAAACGATGCAGACCCTAATCTGACAGTTCCTCCAGGTCTACTCTGTTTGCAAATGCCTATTCGGGTAAAGGGTTAAATAGAGTGTAGCCTCTCTAAAGTGGAATTATGCAGACGCTTTTAGGCAGGTGATTTCTTAATGCAGGGTGAAAGTCGTGCAGAGCTTTCTGCATGACTTTCACCCTGCATTAAGCTGCCTCCTGTATCCAATACCGGTATTTATACTTAACTGGACTGGACCCCTGGTTTAGAGCGAGTTTACTGTATGTAAACGCCAACCTCGATCTGTAGACGTATAATGATCAAATGGTTTTCCCCCATTACGTAATTTAAGATCATAAGACTAGCTACTTTCGTTTTAAAATATCCAATCAGGGCAAGCCACGACACAAATAATGTGTGTATAATTCGACTGGTACCTAAAATGAATCATTCGAGGGAGAAGAATTAAGCAACTGCTATACCGTTCTTGTTTTTACTTTATTGCGGAACAATTTACGGTAAACTTTTCTTATTCATTGCTAGACTTTTTGGAATATAAAATGATTGGATTACCTTTAATCTGTATGTAGATTTTTTTTGGTCGTAACCGTTTTCTCCATATCTAAGCATTTTGACGTCTTTCAAACAGAGTTGACCCAGATCGGACGGCTCCTGTATGGGCCGTTTTATCAGGTTCTGCTCTGTTTGCATATGAATTAAATAGATCTGATTTTAAAGTACCTGTCATGGGCCAAAATAGGCGTCTGTTTAGTGCCTGATCAGATTTGCATAATACAGTTTATGCCTTGACCAAATACTCCCTTGTTCATATGCCATTATAAAAAAAACAACTAATTAACCCTTCTCTTGCTGAATTTTAAAACACATTTCTCCTTCTTTACTCATGTCCTGTTGTATAATTACATCTATCTTCACTGTGTACAAGTATTTCGCTGTGCAATCACTGCTGTGGAGTAAATAGTGCAGACCCTGATGAGACAGCTCCTGCAGCAGCTGTCTCAACTGGGTCTTCACTATTTACAGGTAGGTATATTGACGTGAATAGCAAACGAAGGGTATAATGTCCAACTGTACTATGTTTTTATATGAATATTCATGGAGTAAAAAGTTAAAGTGCAAAGGTCATTATCTCTATTTGTTGTGTTTCACTTCATAATTATATACATACATGTATATATTGCTTTTCAGTCATAAAGTAATGAGAGTGCACATTGAGAGACAAGTCTACACTTGAACCTCTCTAAAGCTACCAGTTTGCCCTTTTGGCGCCAAGTACATTTTTTCACCTAAGACTATCGCCTGTTACACTTTTAAAAAAGTGGCATTTTTCTTCAACTTCGTTACACACATATAACCAGTGTCGAACAGCTTGCATGCTGAGGAGACCACGAGTTACTCATACTCAGGGAGCCAGTAGTGCCTTCCGTGCACCCCCCCGCCTAAACTTTTTTTCATGGGTACTAAAATGTTCAGAAAAGTGTCCTGAATCAGAATCGCGAATGTACTCAAACTTAAATTCTTTTAGGCTATGTGTATTTTAACCGTTTCCATGGCAACCCCCCAGTTTTCGTAATGATGACCCATGCCTACAAATTCGCCCATATCACAGCCAGTTTTTGTCCTAAAACTATAAAACTGGTACCAAATAGAAGATAAGACATTGTGCTTTTGTTTTTAACTTGGTTTTTTTTTTAAATTACCTCATTTGCATACTCATGAATATTATTGAGAACATTAAAAATAGTAAAAAAAGTATAGAAATAAAGTAAACCTTTCATTTTTTTTATCCTACAAATATCAGAAAATAACTTCAAATGTAATTTAACATGATGACTAAACCCCCAGGAAACAAAATATCCAATTTGAGGACCATAGCATTAATTTTAAGCACCATTTTCACCGTTTCCATGGCAACACCCTAGTTTTCGTAATGATGGTCCGTACCTGCAAAATTGTCCATATCATCATTTGGTGATAAATAAATGAATTTTAATTCTAAAACTGTCTAAAAGATGTATACATCTAGTAAAGGGTTAATCTCACTCTGCTTTAAAACACCTTTACAGAAAGCTTCTTTGAGTATGCCGACTCAACAAAAATAGATGAATGATATCGCACTTAACCCTTTACCAGCTGAATATTCATGTTAGAAATAATGATATCATGGGTATTTATCTGCTAATTTATAAACTGAAGGTCTGACTCTCAGAGCATACCTTAATTAGAGGCTAAAACGGAACAGTTTATATTGGATATTCTCAGGTAATACTCTGATAAGATGATAAGATGATAACATTGCTGTTGAATGTCTGTGGAGCATACCCTTATTATAGGCCATAATGTAATCATATCTGTTGATTGGCTGTCAGAGTTACATGTTGACAACCATTCTTCCGCTTCATTGGGGTCTATATGTACTATATAATAACAAGGGTTCCAACTAGCAGAACGGACATCCGTGTACCACAAGTACAAATATGAATGTAACTCTTACAATTTCAATGATAATTTTGTAATTCTTTCGGCTATTGAAAGCCAATATATTTTACTATCAAATAAATATAATCTTCTCACGGTAACTTACGCGCAATTATCAATCCAATAACGATTTCCCAAAATTTCACGTGTTTTCTTGAAAAAAAAATAAAATAAAAAACGTGTTGGTTAATTTATCCCATACGTGTTTTCTTGGTCATTTAACAAACGTTCGTTCACCCCGGTCTCACTATATCACAGCTATAACCTAGCGATTTTCAGTTCAAAAGATGGCGTGTTTCAATAAAACAACCCAATTATATCACCAATCTCTATTTGTTTTGTCCTCTTAATAAATAAGCAACTAGCAACAGCGGCATTTCCGTCTGTCGTTATGTTTCTATTTCGGATGCTGCCATTTTGCAACAAATTTGAATGGTGCCATTTCATTGGATGAGCGAAGGAAAAGTTGGAAAATCCGTGACGTCACGTACAATGGCTCCTTCCTCGACGATTTGAAGAAAACTGACAAAACTCGCTAGTTTTACATCATTCTCTTGGTTCTGGGGACTAAATAATTGGGGTTGGGTGTTAGAATTGATTCGTTTTATTGACTCACGCCATTTTTTGAGCTGCAAATTGCCAGGTTATTGCTGATATAGTGAAACCGGAGTGAACGAACGTTTGTCAATGACCCTAAAACCACGTGGAATTTTGAGAAAATCATTGTTGGATTGATACTTGTTCATAAGTTACCGTTATAAGATTATATTTATTTGATAGAAAAATGTATTGGCTTTCAATAGCCGAAGGAATAACGAAATTATCATTTAAATTGTAAGAGTTACAGTCATATTTGTACTCGTGGTACACGGATATCCGTTCATCTAGTTGGAACCCTTGTTATTATATAGTACATATATAGACCCCCATGAAGCGGTCCAGACCCCTGTGGACATGACCTCGTCGCTGAGTGTGAACCGATGACAGTTTTTAAACGAGTACTAATTCGTCAAACACAATAAAAGTTGGAGTTCATATCAGCAATATATTCAATAAAAAGAACTTTCCTATAGCGATCTTATACGAAAACGAGTTTTTACCGTAGTTTAACCCTTCACTTGCTGTTCACGTCAATATACCTACCTGTAAATAGTGAAGACCTAGATGAGACAGCTCCAGCAGGAGCTGTCTCATCAGGGTCTGCACTATTTACAAGTTGATTGTGCAACCAGTGCACCCACAACAGTGATTGCACAGCGAAATACTTGTACTCAGTGAAGTTATATGTAATTATACAACAGGGCATGGGTAAAGAAGGAGAAATGTATTTTAAAAGTCAGCAAGAGAAGGGTTAATAAAATTTATCCCTTATTTGACCGGGAAAATCTTTGCATATTGGAATAAAACAATGTCTTTGCTTATACGGAATAGCTTTTTATCTGATCGAAAATTGTTGCATTTCTTGTAGTGCGAAAGGCTCAAAGTAGAGGAATTTGGATCTTTTGAAGCCGGACCCATTCTTTCTCTATATACATATACTGACTCAAACGTGTCTTACCCCTGTGTCTTTGTCTTGCGTCGTCCAATAATTTGAACCTTTATAATTCTTCTCCTCTGAATCTACAGGGTTTTCAGTTTTCATCTTTGGTGCGTAGCATCATATGTAGATCCTCTACAAATTTATATAAATTATATCGCTGGTGTCAAAATTGGCCCCGCCACAGGGTGGCCAGTTTTCTATAAAAACATATACATGTAGTGAAAATTTTGAAAAATTCTCCTCTGAAACTGGAAGGTTCTCAGCTTTTATGTTTGGTACGCGGCATCATGTCTAATTCCTCTACAAAATTATATGAATTATGTTCCTGGGGTCAAAATTGGCCTAACCCCAGGGATGGCCAGTTTTCTATAGAAACATATATTGAAAACTTTGAAAATCTTCTAGTCTGAAACTGGAAGGTTCTCAGCTTACAGAGGGTTATATAATACCATTTCATAAGAAGGGGAATCTTGATGATGTAACGGATTATAGAGGAATTACATTATTAAGCTGTGTAGGAAAATTATTTACTTGAGTTTTAAATAATAGATTGCAAAACTGGACTGAACATTATAACGTTTACGTTGAAGCACAATCTGGGTTCAGAGCTAGTATGAGTACTGTAAATAACATATTTGTTTTAAATGGTCTTATATCAAGTTTCATTAATAAGAGAAAGACATTTGTTGATTTTACAATGGCCTTTGACTATGTAGTTCGTGAAAATATTTGGTACAAATTAATAAAATTAGGTGTCAGAGGAAATATGCTTAACAAAATACAGTCGATGTACAAAAGTGTTAAGTCAAGAGTAAAATACAATAATAAGCTTGGTGACCCTATATCATATACATCAGGAGTAAGACAAGGCGAAAGTCTCTCGCCATTTCTATTTACAATGTTTTTAAATGATCTAGAAGGTGAATATATCAAAGGTGGTGTAGATGATGTATTTAAATGAGTCAACTTAGGTTGTCTTCTCATAGATTGGCAGTTGAAACAGGTAGATGGAATAAACCACTGCCTATAGCATTCAATGATAGAAGATGTACTGTATGTTTCACTTTAGAAGATGAATTTCATTTTATATTAGAATTCACACAGTTCACAGATCTAGGGGTACAATTTATTTCAGAATGTTATTGGAAAAGGCCAAGTATGTTGAAATTTACAGAACTAATGACTAGTAACCATGTGAAGACTGTTAAAAATTTACCGATGTTTGTTCACTATATGCATTTAAAGCCTAGACCTCTATGATATAGTCTGGTGACAGTTGTTATGATAAAAATGATAAATGTAGACTTGAAAGTAAATATGTATCATTGTTATCATCACTGTCTGGCAGTGAGTTATGGGTTTTGATGTTTAATAAATTATGCAATGTGCATTGATTATAACGTTGGGAGTTGCAGGTGTACATGTCTAATTGTGATCTACACTACGCTTAAGCATTTGATGTTTAATTGTTTGACGTATTGGTTGTTAACCCATTACCATGATTGGGTGTTACACTAATGCACGGTTTGAATTGTGTATGGGATGGGGTTTCTAGCTCTTCGTTCATGATTGTTTTCTCTTGAACCGAGAGCTGGAATCTCTTTTGCTACCAGTTTCTATCAAACAAAACATACACTGGTGAGACAGTTTCTAATGAATATGTGTCATCTGGATCTTATGTTTGCTGGTATATGAGTGGTGTGTGAAAAGCGTGACTATCAGGTAAAGGGTTAACATCTATTGAGTTACATGTGATTGTTAGTGTGGCTTAGAGCTGGTAAGTTATGGAGACATTTTGTCTGCGTCTAGTCTGTTTGCAGATGTGTAAAATCCGCTTCGGTGCGAGTGAATGTGTTTCGTTTGACTTCGTGTTAAAATAGTTGTTAATGTGTTACCCAGTATGAGATAGGTCTTGGTTTTGTAGTATCACTAAATTTGACAATTATATTTGCTTTCAAGGAATTAAATTATGATAATGGTGATAATGATGTTTACTTTGACTAAACTCAATATCGCTAAAATCATAATTCTCAATGTTCTTTGTTTATTTACATCTTCTCCGCACATTGTGTTCTTACTATCACCACTGCTTGTATTACATGCCTGATGGACTTGTTAGTCTAAAGGATGAAATAAAATCGTATCTTGTCTTCATCTTATTTGGCACATACAGTGCTCCCTCTCTACAACGACATCCTTTGGGATACGAAGAGTGTATGTGTTGTTCAGAGGGAGTTGTTATAGGGAGGGAAAATCAAACATAATTAGCTTGTTTGCAGATTCCCAGATAATGTGTATTTCGAGAACTAAAACCGTTATGTCTCTATCAAACCCTATGTTGTAACCACTCTTTAGAATCGTCACTTTGTGACGATTCTAAAGAGTGGTCACAACCTAGGGTTTGATGGAGGCATAAAAAATACGATGGAAAAAAGTTGTTTCTGGAGCCTTGTTGTTTCGGAAACAGTGACATGCGTTGTTGTAAGGAAGGAATCGTTATTGAGAGGGCTGTTGTAGGGAGGGAGCACTGTATCATCATGTCCTCTAAACGTTGGGAGTTGCAGGTGTACATATGTTTGATCTAATTGTGATCTACACTACGCTTAGGCATTTGATGTTTAATTGTTTGACGGGAGCACTGTATCATCATGTCCTCTAAAGAATTTATATTAATTATGTCCCTGGGGTCAAAATTGGCCCGTCCTAGAAAACTTTGTAGTGAAAACTTTGAAAATCCTCTCCTCTGATTGTCTGGTGAGCGATATGAGGGCAATCATGGCCTTTGTTTTTTAATAGGCGTATCAAAACATGAAACTTTTGTATGGCAGAAACTATAGACTTCTATGAGCAAAGAGAGCAGGCTCTTATCAGATGGTTCCTATAGGAGCCTTCTGATATGGGTCTACTATGTTTGCAAAGGCGTTAAAACGTGTTTATGGAATAAAATGGTTAAAAGTTATATACAGCATTGATTTTAAGAGTTTAAAAACGTTTTAGAACTTTTTTTACCTAGAGTCCATAAAAGAGGACATACTAACAGCTTATAGAACCAGACTGAATGGACGATCTGATCAGGATATACACTGTTTTCTTCACATATTAGTTTTGGGTCACATTGGCAACATAATTCTCGTAGAGAAAATTATGTTGGTACATACAAGGGCAAATGCACTTAGAAAATGATGTTTAAATATTTCCTTCATATAAGCGTGTTTTCACGCATCGGCAAACAGAGTAGACCCAGATTAGACGGCTCCTATAGGAGCAGTCTGATCAGGATCTACTCTATTTTGTCCATGAAAGATTCGATTCTTTATTTTCTAAAATGGCTACAATATTCCACCTTCCATTTTAACTATTTTGTCCATGAATGTTCATTATGTATTGGCAATTTTGGAATAAACATAGAACAGAGAAAGGGTTGATGAATTTATATATTTTATCATTTACAGGGGAAATAATGCCGTGCGCAATCTGCGGCGAAAATAGGTTTCAGAATGTTGCCCAAAAGTCGTGTCACTCTTTGAAGAACCATGCTGAATTTAAATGTTCTTGCGACAAGAAATTTATGACTGAAGCTGAACTGAAACTGCACAAAGAAGAGAAAGAAACAAACTCAGAGCCATTCCAATGCTCAACATGTTGTCGGTCTTTTAAGGGGGAGGAAAGTTTGAATTCTCACAACAGGTCAAAAGACCACTGGGCCACAGGCGAGAAAGATCGTGCGGAGACCAGTTCAGGTCGATTCTTCTGCCACGATGGTTGTTCGAGATCGTTTAAAACGAAAGCTGGAATGGATGACCACTCTCGGCATTTCCGATCCACGTCTGGAATGGATCACGTGTGTGGGGGCTGCACCAAGGCATTTCCTCACCAAGATCGCCTATCACAGCATATAAAAGATAGTGGGCACACTTGTCTTTCGCGTAATAACCGCCCAAACTACATTGACAAATTCATGAAATTGGGGAAAGTCAACGTTGATCCTGAAGACAGAAAGAAATCCGTGGCAGCCGTCAAAAATGTACTAGATCCGATGTTGAGACATGTTACACAGCAGCCTGGGGGTCATGTCTACTCGTCAAATTACCAGAATGCAGGAAGTCATGCAATCAAAGCAAAAATCGGAAAGGCTGGAGAATTCGATACAAATATTCCAATGAAAGTTGATGTTAAAGACATAAAAACAAGAGGTCAATTGCCATATGAGTTTGAGGACAAAGTGAACGGAAACAAGGTAAACGATCGCAATATGGCATATTTACTTCGAACACGTGCCTTTTTTCATTGTACAGTTAAACCCCTCTAAACCGGAAAATCTAATAGAGAAGAATTTAAATACTTTTAGGCAGGTGGCTGCTTAATACAGGGTGAAAGTCATGCAGAAAGCACATAGGGGAGCTTTCTGCATGACTTTCACTCTGCATTAAGCTGCCATCAGTCCCCAAGGCCGATATTTATTTACCTCCGGTTTAGATGGTTTTTACTGTATTTTCTACCTTGGGGCTGTCCCTTTCCCTTCTGTAAAAGTCAACTCAATCTCTGATTTTAATTTTTATGCCCCATCCACCTGGGATGGGGGGGGGGGGGGTTATTGATTTTGCCCTGACTGTTGTAATGAATAACGAGACAGGTGACTGGTCGCCATACTTTATTAGCTAAGGGACATAACTCTAAACAAGTAACATATACTACACTAATGAAATGACCGGAATGCCCTAGATATAATGTGAATACATGACCTCTCCCTTTTTCTAGTAAGTCAAAGTTTTAGTTCGATGCTTTTAGATTGCAGTTGCAGTTTGTCTTTTCACACTTTAATTGTATTTGCACTTTTGAATATACGTTAATTAACACTTGTCTAATTTTCTTTTTAAAACCAACTATATGCACTATTATATATTCATTAAAATTTACCATGATGTTAACATTTGTATAAAACCAAAAACTTATGTGGTACTACATGTATTGGCATTTCCAGTCTAAACATAAATTTCCCTTTCAACTGTGTTACACTCAAAGTCTTTCATCTTGTCCGGGACTTTTAAGGTTCTGCCTGATCGTCTCATAGGCCTGATCGTCTCATAGGACACAGTTCCTCCTGACTAGACTTCTGCTCATACTGACTAGACTTCTGCTTATACTGACTTGGTTCATGCGCTACTGTTCCACGTAAACCTGGGTCACACAGGTTTCTTCCTCTTGATCTCACTTCACGCATGGCTGTAACCTGAGAACGTAGGTTATGCAAGTTCTCAGCATCTCTTGCGATGACTTCCCTAGAACCTGGGTCACACAGGTTCTGTCCTCGCGTTCCAGCTATTCTCAGACCTGGGTCACACAGGTCTGGTCCTCCTGGTGTCACCATTCCTTTAGAGCCCGGGTTACACAGGCCCTTCCCTCTTTGCGCGATGTTTTTCCTCAGACCTGGGTCACACATGTCCTTTTTCTCTCGCGCTGATGATCCTTCAGAGCCTGGGTCACACAGGCCCTGTCCTATCAGCCCTAAAATTCTTCTTGAACCTGGGTCACACATGTTCTTTCCACCTCGAGCAGATGTTTCCTTGGAACCTGGGTCACACAGGTTCCATTCATCCGCGCTTCCCTTACGCGGAAACCATGCTTTGGTAGGCTTCAGATGCTTACGGTTTCGTCGAAGTATCCTCCCTTCCGTTGTTTTTAACTACCTACGATCTGGGGGCATTATGCTTTCTAACCACTGTTCCTGGTACGACTTCATTGTTATGCTCTATAAGCACTGATTGTCCATCTTGTAATGGCGACAGCGGTTTTCTACCACAGTGCTGATTGTAGTAGAATCTTTGTTTCTTCTGACGTTGTCTGTGGAGCTCAGGCACTTTGTCAGCACCTGCATAGCTGGGTTTCAGAACAGCTTTCGTTGCTGGTATTGCAGATTTCAACCGTCTTCCGATGTGCGCCGGTGACAATCCTATGCTTTCTAATGGAGTGTTTCCATAGTCCAATAAAGCTTTGCATGGATCGTTGCTTTTCTTAATCAGGTTTTTTACTGTTTGCACATATCGTTCTGTTTGTCCATTTGCTTGACTATAATGTGGACTGGTTGTTGTGTGCACAAAGTTATATTCTTCAGCAAATTTCTTGAACTCATTGCTGGAGAATTGAGGTCCATTGTCTGAGACTAGTTGGTCTATATAGCCAAATCTTGCAAATTGTTTCTTTAAGTAAGAAATTACATTTCCTGAACTGAGATTGTCAAGTTTCTCTATTTCTGGCCACTTTGAGTAATAGTCAATTGTTAGCAGATAGTGTTGTCCTTTGTATTCAAACAAATCTGCCCCCACTTTGGCTAATGGTCTATCCAGAAGCTCACTGGAGATCATAGTTTCCTTTTTATTTGTCTTTGTATTATTTTTTGCACAGGTTGCACATCTCTCAACCATTTCCTGTATTTGAGCCATCATTCCTGGCCAAAACATGTCTTGCTCTTTCTTTACATTTGACAATACCCATTTGTGTTTCATGCACAATTTTCAACATTTCTGCTCTCAGTGTTTCTGGAATGAGAACTTTCTGTCCTTTGTACAGAATACCATCAATACTTGTGATCTCATGCTTGAACTGCCAGTATTTCTGTATTCTACTCGGTATTTCCGATTTTCTTTCAGTTATTTTCAATCATTTCAGTTAAAATGCTCATATCATCATCTTTAGCTGATTCTGCTTTCAGCTGTTGATATCTTTTTGGCGACATCGGCAGATGTGCGTTTTTTTGCACTTCATTTATTTCAACATCGGGAACTAGTTTTTCAAGTGTCTCTGGAAGATACAATCGTGATAGAGCGTCGGATATCAACATTGTCTTTCCGGGCTTGTGTTTTACCTCAAAGTCATATTTTTGGAATGTCAATGAAAATCTTTGCACTCTTGGAGGTGCATCATTGATTGACTTCTTGAAAATATATTCAAGAGGTTTGTGGTCACTTTCTACTGTGAAACGTCTCTCGTACACATAGTGATGAAATTTCTCGCAACCAAACACTATAGCCAAAGTTTCTTTTTCTATTTGAGCATATCTTTTTGTGTGCTATTTAACGCCCTGGATGCGTACGCAATTGGCTTGCCATTTTGCAGCAACACTGCCCCTAATCCACACGAACTAGCATCAACATTCAAGACTAATTCTTTATCTTTGTCATAGAATGCCAGAACAGGCCTCTCTGATGCCATTTGCTTGAGCTGTTCAAAACTCGCTTTCTGCTGTTCTTCCCAGTGCCATTCACAGTTCTTTTCTAGCAACACTCGTAGAGGGGCACTTACTTCTGACATGTGCGGTAAGAACTTTTGCAAGTATGTAATGAATCCTAGAAATGTTTGCAGCTCTTTCTTATTCTCTGGTTTTGCCATTTCTAGTACTAAAACATGTTGGTTTGTCCCTAAACCTAACTTTAACTTTGTCGCTATTGCACATACATACTTCAAATTTGGCATGCATGTGCAACTTATGGAGGCGAACATGTTAAGTGTTGACTTAACTAGGTCAAGGTCATACATCAATGTCAAAGATCATATCGGGGGCATAGTGTTTCACAAACACATCTTGTTTTTCGCTTACATCAAATTCGTTCAACTTACATTAGATTCGTTCAACTTACATCAAATTCGTTCAAGCTTACTTCAGATTCGTTCAAGCCTTTGGAAAACTTGAAACCCCACTGACCGAGTGTCAAACTAATTGGTAAAAGAAGAGGTGCAGAGTTACTCTAGTACAATGTTTCAAATGCAAATGATCACATTATGTAAACCAACAATAGTCATACAATAAAACCTCTCTATAAAGACCACTAAATTACATCAATTATCTTGTGTTAAAGGCAGGTGACTGCTTAGAGCAAGGTGAAAGTAAAACAGAACGTTCCCATAGGAGCGTTCTGTTTACTTTCACCTAGCTTGAAGCAGCAACCTATCCTAAATACCAACTAATTAACACAATTTGGTGGACGTTATAGAGAGGGTTTACTGTATCACCACAGAGACATGAATTCTTTTTATATATTACACCAGAGCAATAGATAAACGGGTGTATTCAAGGACAAAAATCGTCATTTCTCCTCCAAATCCTATGCTGTGACCACTCGTTAGAATTGCCTCGAAGAGACGAATCTAAAGAGTGGTCACATCATAGGGTTTGTTGGAGAATTAAGGACTTTTTAAGTTATGCATCTTATCTGGACCTCTGTTACACCACTTAATCTTACCTCGCTGTGAAAAAATAATGTCTGCTCGAATTTGGATCTAGAAAAATCTCGGCTATTTCTTATTTGATTAAGCTTAAGTTATCTGGATTCAGCTTGTTTGAAACGTGGGTCAGGTCGCGATTAGCAAAACGATAGTTAACATTCTACAGTTCAAACAAAATAATAACACAGTTCTCCAAACTGTGTGGACTCTGAGCTGGCCCGACATCTCTGGCAATGACTGCATGCCCGGGATGACACATTTTGGTGGCATGGCATGGTTTATGTGCTCATATGGGACCTTTGATATAACAGAGATCTGTAAATCATAAATTTCCAGGATCCTGGGTCCGAGGCTCATTCTCAAGTATCTCAAGCTTACTCAAAATCTGTCCAACGAGAGGCTTGAGAATGAACCTAGACTGAGACTCAGAAGTTTTATAACGTTGGACCCAGATATATTTTATAGACTATAAGATTATTAATGGTTTGAACACCCACACTGTAGAAATTAGATATAACATAACCTTTACATAAGAGAGACACCTTTTGATACATTTACAAACAGAGTAGACCCAAATTAGACAGTTTATGTAGAAGCTGCCGGATCAGAATCAGCACTGTTTACGTATGGTATAATATAGGTTCGATTCTGATATTCTGACCGCTTCTGATATACAGTAAAACCTCTCTATAACGGCCACTAATTTATGTTAATTAGTTGGTATTTAAAACAGGTGGCTGCTTAGAGCAAGGTGAACGTAAAACAGAACGCTCCTATAGGAGCGTTCTGTTTTACTTTCACCTAGCTTTAAGCGGTTACCTGTCTTTAACACAAAATACTTGATGTAATTACGTGGCCGTTATAGAGAGGTTTTACTGTAGTAAAGACTTCTTGTGTCTGTATGCTATTATGAAAATTCTTCCAGTTTAACCTCATAGTGTCATTATTTCTTATATTAATATTCATCAATTTAATGATGAAAAAATGAGTGTATGGAGGACAGTGGACGAAAGGTAAAACAATTTTTGTTTCTTCTCAGATTGGTCACTCGCCAGCTAACCTGAATGTTCCGCGTAATTTAGTTGACCAGCCGTCAGGAGAAATACCCATTGGCAAAGCAAGAGTGTCTACGCATGGCAATGCAGTTCCGCCAAACTTGTTACACAAAGGAGATTTGATACCCCATAAAGTCCAAGAGGACTTTCACCGCAAGATTCTGAAAGCAAAAGAGGATCTAAACCTGAAAGGTATGTTGGCACAATAAAGCATGAACAATGAAAAGCAGGGTGATAGAATAATACAGTAACACCCCTCTAATGCGACCACCTAAAAGAGGTATAATTCTGGGTTGTAGAGGCAGGTGGTTGCTTAATGCAGGGCAAAAGTAAGGCAGGAGCTTTCTGCATTACTTTTGTCCTGCATTAAGCAACCACCTGCTTATAAAGACAGATATGTTAATTCACTAAGTGGTCGCATTAGAGGGATTCTACTGTAGTTATAGCAAATAACTCGATTTTAAGATCGACATTTAACGCTTATTAATGCCTTTCTACGTGTTTGCAAACAGAGTAGATCAAGATCAGATGACTCCGGTAGGGCCTGCTCTGTTTGTTTGTGAAATGATATAGACGTGGTTCAACAGTTTCTGCCATGGCCAACTATTCTTGCGGTCATGTGCCGTTATAAAACTGAACGCAGTTAATAATTACATTTGTATAATGTCATTATTTCTTACACGAATATTGATGGAGTGAATAACTAAACACATTATAAACAATAAGCTAATTAACCCTTTCCTCCATAAATATGCCTTTCTACGCCTCTGTAAAAGTCACATTTTTAAGCCATTGTGATAAATAGAGCATTTGCTCCTATAGGAGCAAATGCTCTATTTATCACAATGGTTTCAAACTACTAAATTCTAAAAAAAATCATTCTCCCTGATCAATACTCCTTTTCGGTAGATTTATTCAAAGAGGTTTTATCTAAAAATAACATATGAAGTAATGGGTTAAAATCCATATTCATCAACAACATTGTAACGGTTAATGAACACATGAATGGTTCGCCTTAGCAGAAACTTTAGAATCAGATCTGTATAATTCCATAAGAAGATGGCTGACCCTGATCAGATGACTTCCGCTTGATCTCTCTGATCTAAGTCTGCTTTGTTTGCAACATTTTAGACGTGAAAGCAAATCGAGTAGACCCTGATCAGAGGCTCCTACAGGAGCATCTCATCTGGGTCTATCCCCTTTTGCAAAGACGATAAAGCAAACAGAGCAGAATCTGAGCAGACGACTCTTACAGGAGCTATCTGATATGGGCCTGCTCTATTTACAAAGGTGTCAAAGCAAACAGAGCAGATCCTGTTTAGATGGTGCATACGGGAGTGGTCTGATCTGGATCTTCTCTGATTGCAAAGGCGTTAAAAGGCGTTCATATCAAGTAAATGATTAACCCTTTCCTCGATAAATACGTCTTTCGATGCCTCTGTAATACTCACTTCTTGAAACCATTGTGATAAATAGAGCATATGCTCCTATAGGAGCAAATGCTCTATTTATCACAACTAGGAGCAAATGTTCTATTTATCACAATGGTTTCAACAGGTGACTTTTGCAGAGGCGTCAAAAGGCGTCAATATGAGGGAATGTGTTAAAATAGCCGTTTGAGGGACTGGGTTAAAAGACTCCCCTGATTTTAGGTCTACTCTGTTTGCAAGGGTGTAAAGACACAATGGTTTCAAACTACAAAATTCCAAAATTTTCCTTTTCTCTAGTTAATGTTCCTTTTCGGTAGATTCATTGAAAGAGGTTGGATCTAAAAATAGCCTATGGAGGAAAAGGTTAACCATTGAATGCTGGAAAGACCCACCAGTGTCTAACTATAGAATTAATCCAGTATCACAGACCCACCAATTGTCTTGGTCTGTGCTGTTTTCAATTGTCAGTTCACGCGTTTTCCGTATTTATAGAGTTGACGGAGATATACTGTCAAACTTAGTAGGGAGGAAGTGGAATCTGTTTAGACAGGTAGCTGCTAAATGCAGGGTGAAAGACATGTGGAAAGCTTCCTGGACCTCCCATCCTGCATTAGGCTGTTACCCATCTTAACCCATTCCCTCATAGGCTATTTTTTTCAACCTCTTTGAATAAATCTACTGAAAAGGTACATTAACTAGAGAAAGGGAAGCTTTTAGAATTTTGAAGTTTTGAAACTATTGTGATAAATAACTAAGGAGCAAATGCTCTATTAATCACAATGGTTTCAAAAAAAGTGACTTTTACAGAGGCGTAGCAAGGCGTAGTTATGGAGGAAATGGTTAAATACCGTAAACTATTCTTAATTCAATGTTCTGATTAGTGAGGATATACTTTATTAAACCAAATACTCTAATTTTGTTTCCTTTTAGCGTAATATAACACGGTAACTAATTTTTCCAGATGTGCACATTTCTCGAAATGCCCATGGTCCAGCACTGACGGCGACGATAAAGCAACCCAATGGACATGACATCAATGTGGACCTTACTGCAACACTACCTTGTAAGGAACCAGTTACACACAACGGATGGCCACGTCCGGATACCAAGAAAGCCTTTAGTGCCGATGTGATAAATAAGGCCAAAGATGCTGGAATGCATCTCGTTCCTAAGGGCGAGGTGGCTTGGACTCTGTCTTATTCGAAAGCAGAAAAAGCTCTTTTAGGAAAGATTGACGATGGAAATGGTTGCAGGAAGGGCACTCTGAAATTCATGAAGCGTATCATGGAGTTGTGTGCATCCGGCGATGGAAAAGGTCTTCCAGGGATGTCATCGCATCTGTTAAAGGTGTGCTAGAAATATCTCATGTCTCGTCGCTCAAATGGCTCATTGCACAGTCAAGTAAATGTTTTTTGAAGAAAAGTTCAGGTATTTCTCCACCAAATTCTATGGAGTGACCACACTTTTGAATCATCTCTTTTAGATATTTTTTCAAGTTTAGGCACAACAATGGGCTTAGTGGAGTAATGACGATTTAACAATTTGAAATACACTCATTTATTATGGCCATAATAGATAAACCGTCAAAACGAATATATAGATGAAGTTCTGGTTTTCCTTGTATCTAGTAAGCAGAGCAACATATATATGTGCGTACAGACTCCAGAAACAACTTTTTTCCATCGTATTTTCTTTATGCCTCCATCAAACCCTATGTTGTGACCACTCACAAAGTGACGATTCTAAAGAGTGGTCACAACATATGGTTTGATGGAGGCATAACGGTTTTAGTTCTCGAAATACACCTTATCTGGTGATCAGCAAACAAGCTTATTATGTTTGATTTTCCCTCCCTATACCAACTCCCTCTGAACAACACATACAATCTTCGTATCCCAAGGGTGTCGTTGTGGAGAGGGAGCACTGTACTAAAATACTAGAGTCGTCATTTCTTCAACAAACCCTATGCTGTAGTCACAACATAGGGTTTGGTGAAGAAATAAAGGATTTATTCTTGAAAATGTTTTATTTTACGCATCTTATCTGGACCTCTGTTTAGTCCATGCAACATTCCATTAATGTCCATTATGAACACACATTTGTTAAGTCGATGCAACATTCCATAAATGTGCATTATGAACACTCATTTGTTAAATTAATGTAACATTCCATAACTGTTCATTACGAACACACATTTGATATCCCCTTTTCAACCTTTAACATGTTGTGCAACGCTTCGTCGATAGAAAACTTGGTCTTCTTCAGTTTTCATTTTTTATCTTGCACTTTTCAAAAACACGAACAGAGTGTCGGACAGATTGGACCCTGATAGAATACAGAGCTACTTTGCGTCACTTCCGGAACAAAACTGGTTGAAAAGGTTATCATGGAAGCAGGCTTTAACCTTTCAGTGCGGGAAACGAGTCACTAATGTCCTTTGCAAAAAACAGTGTAGACACAGAGGAGAGGGCTCCTAGAGGAGTCATCTCATCAGGGTCTGTACTGTCTTTTATGTTACTCCTTTCTTTTAGATAAATCCCTTATATGATGCATTATGCGCATTTTTTGTATTAATCAATCGGAGGCTGTACACGTATACATACAATGAAAATAATGCTTACAACCCATTTTCCGACAAGATATATTTGTTCAGCTAAATATTATTGCTATCCGAATACTGCTAAATTATTTAAAAGGAACCTCCATTTTAGAAACGGAGATTTGTACGGAAATCAGCGGACATCTTCAGCCAAGTTCTGAATGACTCTGATTCTATTTCGGAGCAACGCTTTGAATATTAATAAGGTTGCTTTCACGTGTACAATGGCTGACACTGGTTGTTGACCACATATACAAATGTACATCGAATGATTATTTCCGGAATGTAAATTTGAATCTTACGACAGATTTCGGCCAATGGCGAACGCTGTTCCGTTGATTTCTTGAGCAATACATTTGTCTATTTTTTCGACACAAACAACCATTTACTAACCGTACTGTTTAGTGTTAAATAAGTGTTAAGGTACATAGATTCCGATTCCGAAGCCACTTTGAAACGCAAAATTTGCGGAAATTTGAGCAGGATACATCCTTAACATAGTCGAATTGTGGAATAGTCCATTTAAAAATTCAGCGCTGAAACGGTTAAATTTCTTACACATATTGTAAACAACATTATGTTTGCATAAAACTATTTGTAGGTGGGGCTTTTAACTGTATTTGATTTTAAAGAGCATACATTTTTATTGATTTATTAAGGCATATTGAGAAAAAACGTCCATTAACCCTTTACATGAAGAATATTCATATTAGAAATACTGACAATAGTTATTATACCCCCCTTTTGAAAAAATGGGGGTATATTGCTTTGCACATGTCGGTCGGTCGGTCGGTCTGTCGGTCGGTCGGTCGGTCGGTCGGTCGGTCGGTAGATCGATGGTTTCCGAATGATAACTAATAAACGACTTGGCCTAGAATCTTCAAACTTGCTGTGGTGGTTGGTCATGACAAGTAGATGACCCCTATTGTTTTTGAGGTCACTAGGTCAAAGGTCAAGGTCACCATGACCTAAAATGGTGAAATAGTTTCCGATCAATAACTGCTCAAGGGTTTGGCTTGGGATCTTCAAACTTGCTGTGGTGGTTGGTCATGACCACTAGATGACCCCTATTGATTTTGAGGTCACTAGGTCAAAGGTCAAGGTCACCATGACCTTAAATGGTTAAATGGTTTCCGATCAATAACTGCTCAAGGGTTTAGCTTAGAATCTTAAAATTTGCTAAGGTAGTTGGTCATGACTACTGGATGACCCCTATTGATTTTGAGGTCACTAGATCAAAGGTCAAAGTCACCATGACCTTAACTGGTAAAATGGTTTCTGATCAATAACTGCTCAAGGGTTTGGCTTAGGATCTTCAAATTTGCTTAGGTGGTTGGTCATGACAACTAGATGAGTCCTATTGTTTTTTAGGTCACTAGGTCAAAGGTCAAGGTCACCATGACCTTAAATGGTGAAATGGTTTGCGATCAATAACTGCTCAAGGGTTTGGCCTAGGATCTTCAAATTTGCTGTGGTGGTTGGTAATGACCACTAGATGACCCCTACTGTTTTTTAGGTCACTAGGTCAAAGGTCAAGGTCACCATGCTCTTAACTGGTCAAATGGTTTCCGATCAATAACTGCTCAAGGGTTTGGCTTAGAATCTTCAAACTTGCTTCGATAGTTGGTCATGACAACTGGATGACCACTATTGTATTTGAGGTCACTAGGTCAAAGGTCAAGGTCACCATGACCTTAAGTTGTAAAATGGTTTCTGATCAATAACTGCTCAAGGGTTTGGCTTAGGATCTGCAAATTTGCTTAGGTGGTTGGTCATGACAACTAAATGAGCCCTATTGTTTTTAGGTCACTAGGTCAAAGGTCAAGGTCACCATGACCTTAACTGGTGAAATGGTTTGCGGTCAATAACTGCTCAAGGGTTTGGCTTAGGATCTTCAAACTTGCTGTGGGGTTGGTCATGACCACTAGATGACCCCTACTGTTTTTTAGGTCACTAGGTCAAAGGTCAAGGTCACCATGCTCTTAACTGGTCAAATGGTTTCCGATCAATAACTGCTCAAGGGTTTGGCTTAGAATCTTCAAACTTGCTTCGATAGTTGGTCATGACAACTGGATGACCACTATTGTATTTGAGGTCACTAGGTCAAAGGTCAAGGTCACCATGACCTTAAGTTGTAAAATGGTTTCTGATCAATAACTGCTCAAGGGTTTGGCTTAGGATCTGCAAATTTGCTTAGGTGGTAGGTCATGACAACTAAATGAGCCCTATTGTTTTTAGGTCACTAGGTCAAAGGTCAAGGTCACCATGACCTTAACTGGTGAAATGGTTTGCGGTCAATAACTGCTCAAGGGTTTGGCTTAGGATCTTCAAACTTGCTGTGGGGGTTGGTCATGACCAATAGATAACCCCTATTGATTTTGAGGTCACTAGGTCAAAGGTCAAGGTCACCATGACCTTAACTTGTGAAATGGTTTGCGATCAATAACTGCTCAATGGTTTGGCTTAGGATCTTCAAACTTGCTGTGGTGGTTGGTCATGACAACTATATGACCCCTATTGATTTTGAGATCACTAGGTCAAAGGTCAAGGTCATCATGACCTTAACTGATGAAATGGTTTACAATTAATAACTGCTCAATGGTTTGGTTCGGGATCTTTAAACTTGCTGTGGTAGTTGGTCGTGACCACTAGATGACCCCTATAGTTGTTGAGGTCACTAGGTCAAAGGTCAAGGTCACCATGACCTTAATATGTGAAATGTTTTCAGATCAATAAATGATCAGTGGTTTGGCTTAGGATCTTCAAAGTTGCTGTGGTGATTAGTCATGACCGCTAGATGACCTCTATAAATGAGGTCACTAGATCAAAGGTCAGGGGATCTGGGGGGTATACATGTTTTACAAACATCTCTTGTTTATTTGTTGAATTTTGTAACTGCATATCGAGGGCTTGGTGCAAAACTATTCTAACTCCTTCACAAAGTGAAGGAGTTAGATAGAGAATAATAGGTTAGTGACGTAGATGGGACGCCTTTATCCGACGAGGGGAGAAAACGTTGAGGCGAGGCTTGCCGAGCCTCAACTGTTTTCTCTCCGAGTCGGAGAGAAAACAGTTGAGTCGGAGAGAAAACAGTTGAGGCTCGGCAAGCCTCGCCTCAACGTTTTCTCCCCTCGTCGGATAAAGGCGTCCCATCTACGGCACTAACCTATTATTCGATTTATCCAGTCAATATACTTAAATGTCTTTTTTATAGACTCATAACACTCTTGGAATAATTTACATTGAAAATGCAGTTTTTCGATCAACGGATCCCTCCCTTTTCACTTCCATTTAGACGTAAATAGATCTAATGAGCTTCCGCAGAGGAATATAGTTTCGATACTTGCATTACTAGAAGGGAAACGTGGTTGAATTTGAAAAATAAGATGATTTGAATCGAGGGTCGATAAGTTATTTCAAACAGGCATGATTATATTCTTTGGTCAAATTCGAATTACGTAGTCTCGGTTTCTTTTTAGCTCACCTGGCACAAAGTGCCAAGGTGAGCTATTGGGATGATCCTATGTCCGGCGTCCGTCGTCGTGCGTCGTGCGTATTTGCGTATGTGCGTTGTGCGTTGTGCGTCGTGCGTCGTGCGTACGTGCGGGCGTCAACAATTTACTTAAACATCTTCTTCTCTGGAACTACAAAGCCAAGAGCTTTGATATTTGGTATGTAGTATGAAGTAATGGTCCTCTACAAAGATTGTTCAAATTATGTCCCCCGGGCCAAAAATGGCCCCGCCCCAGGGCTTATCAGTTTTTCATAGGATAATCTTTAAAAATCTTCTTCTCTGAAACTGTAAGGCCTAGACCTTTGATATTTGGTATGTAGCATGATCTAATGGTCCTCTACTAAGATTGTTCAAATTATGACCCCTGGGCCAAAAATGGCCCCGCCCCGGGGCTTATAAGTTTTTCATAGGAAAATCTTTAAAAATCTTCTTCTCTGAAACTGTCAGGCATTGACCTTTGGTATTTGGTATGTAGCATCATCTAATGGTCCTCTACTAAGATTGTTCAAATTATGATCCCTGGGCCAAAAATGGCCCCGCCCCAGGGCTTATCAGTTTTTCATAGGAAAGTCTTTAAAAATCATCTTCTCTGAAACTGTAAGGCCTAGACCTTTGATATTTGGTATGTAGCATGATCTAATGGTCCTCTACGAAGATTGTTCAAATTATGACCCCTGGGCCAAAAATGGCTCCGCCCCGGGGCTTATCAGTTTTTCATAGGAAAATCTTTAAAAATCTTCTTCTCTGACAATGTAAGGCATAGACCTTTGGTGTTTGGTATGTAGCATCATCTAATGGTCCTCTACTAAGATTGTTCATATTATGTCCCCCAGGACAAAAATGGCCCCGCCCCAGGGCTTATCAGTTTTTCATAGGAAAATCTTTAAAAATCTTCTTCTCTAAAACTGTAAGGCCTAGACCTTTGATATTTGGTATGTAGCATCATCTAATGGTCCTCTACTAAGATTGTTCAAATTATGAGGTCTGGGCCAAAAATGGCCCCACCCCGGGGCTTATCAGTTTTTCATAGGAAAATCTTTAAAAATCTTCTACTCTGAAAATGTAAGGAATAGACCTTTGGTATTTGGTATGTAGCATCATCTAATGGTCCTTTACTAAGATTGTTCAAATTATGACCCCCAGGACAAAAATGGCCCCACCCAAGGGCTTATCAGTTTTTCATAGGAAAATCTTGAAGAAATCATCTTCTCTGAAACTGTAAGGCATAGACCTTTGATATTTCGTTTGTAGCATGATCTAATGGTCCTCTACTAAGATTGTTCAAATTATGACCCCTGGGCCAAATATGGCCCGCCCCGGGGCTTATCAGTTTTTCATAGGAAAATCTTTAAATATATTCTTCTCTAAAATTATAAGGTATGGACCTTTGATATTTGGTATGTAGCATTATTTAATCGTCCTCTACTAAGATTAATCAAAATATGACCCCCGGACCAAAAATGGCCCCGCCCAAGGTCTTATCAGTTTTTCATAGGAAAATCTTTAAAAATCTTGTCCTCCAGAACAGTAAAGTCTAGGCCCTTGATATTTGGTATGTAGCATTATCTAATGTTTTTTTACCAAGATTATTCAAATTATTACCCCTGGGTCAAAAATGGCCCCGCCCCAGGGCTTATCAGTTTTTCATATGAAAAGCTTTAAGAATCTTCTTCTCCAAAACTGTAAGGCAGAGACCTTTAATATTTGGTATGTAGCGCTATCTAATAGTTTTCTACCAAGATTGTTCAAATTATGTCCCCTGGGTTGAAAACTTCCCCGCCCAGGGGCATATCAGTTTTTTATAAGAAAGTTTTTAAAAAGCATCTCTTAAAATCTTTGAAAGTCTTCTCTGAACTTGTAAGGCATAGACCTTCGATATTTGGTATGTTGCATTATCTAATAGTCCTCTACCAAGATTTTCAAATTATGAACCCCGGATCAAAATTGACCCAGCCCTGGGGCTTAACAGTTTTTCATAGGAAAATCTTTAAGGTCTAGACACTTTATATTTAGTATGTAGCATCATCTGATGGTTTTCTACCAAGATTTTTCAAATTATGCAATCTGTCATTGAAATCATTAATCTGTTACGAACAGGTGAGCGATTAAGGGCCATCATGGCCCTCTTGTTTTAGATAGACCTAACGTCACTCATAAATGGATGGAACTGAACAGGCTATATTTAGGTTTATGACTGTCACCGCCCCTGTAAGAGTTTATCAATCAAATTATCATGAGAGTGAAAAGAAAACATTTACTATTTATCTGTCAATCTTTGCTTCCAGGGTTGATTTTTATCAAAAACGGGTTTGGCCAGCGGTGGATTAAATTAATAAAACTGATAAATCAACGCCATTTTGTATGTGGCCTCAGTGGCGTAATCGGTAAGGGCGACGTCTCTAGAGTGATTAGAATTGGTTTTTGTAGGATCAGGCGTGGGTTCGAATCCAGCTGTAGCCAATTATTTTTATTTTTTCTCATTTGAATAATTCTTTTGGTGACCAAATAGATCTGTTAGATCTATTCCATCAACATGTTTATGCATATTTACAGAAATAGAGAATAATAGGTTAGTGCCGTAGATGGGACGCTTTATCCGACGAGGGGAGAAAACGTTGAGGCGAGGCTTGCCGAGCCTCAACTGTTTTCTCTCCGAGTCGGATAAAGGCGTCCCATCTACGGCACTAACCTATTATTCGATTTATCCAGTCAATATAGTTAAATGTCTTTTTATAGACTCATAACACTCTTGAAATAATTTACATTGAAAATGCAGTTTTTCGATCAACGGATCCCTCCCTTTTCACTTCCATTTAGACGTAAATAGATCTAATGAGCTACCGCAGAGGAATATAGTTTCGATACTTGTATTACTAGAAGGGAAACGTGGTTGAAAATTTGAAAAATAAGATGATTTGAATCGAGGGTCGATAAGTTATTTCAAACAGACATGATCTATATTCTTTGGTCAAATTCGAGTTACGTAGTCTCGGTTTCTATTTTTAGATTCTACCTAACGTCACTCAGAAATCGATGGAACTGAACAGGCTATATTTAGGTTTATGACTATCACCGCCCCTGTTAGAGTTTATCAGAGACCTATATTACGTCTCTGAGTTTATCAATCAAATAATCATGAGAGTGAAAAGAAAACATTTACTATTTATCTGTCAATCTTTGCTTCCAGGTTTGATTTTATCAAAAACGGGTTTTGCCAGCGGTGGGTTAAATTAATAAAAGTGATAAATCAACGTCATTTTGTATGTGGCCTCAGTGGCGTAATCGGTAAGGGCGACGTCTCTAGAGAGATTAGAATTAGTTTTTGTAGGATCAGGCGCGGGTTCGAATCCAGCTGTAGCCAATTATTTTTTCTCATTTGAGTAATTCTTCTGGTGACCAAATAGATCTGTTAGATCTATTCCATCAACATGTTTATAAATATTTACAGAAAACTAAAATAGTTCCATGGTTATAGAATCATTACGCCTATCTACTAACCTAATAAACCTTCCACTACCGGAAGTAACCTAATAAACCTAAGTTTATTTGCACTCCCTTTATTATGCCACTAGAGAAGCCTGGTGACTGGATAAAACTAAAATAGTTCCATGGTTATAGAATCATTACGCCTATCTACTAACCTAATAAACCTTCTACTACCGGAAGTAACCTAATAAACCTAAGTTTATTTGCACCCCCTTTATTATGTCACTAGAGAAGCCTGGTGACTGGATAAAATAGTTTTGCACCAAGCCCTCAATATGAACGCAGACTGTTCAGGCCATGTAGAATTAGATCTTTGTAATGCCGTAAGCAAACAGAGTAGACACTGATCAATAGCCGTATGACAATAGGCCTGGATAGTTCTGTGACATTAGATAACAGGTGGAAATCATATACTTTTGAAGATGCAACTTTTGATTCTAAATAACATAAAAACGGTTTAAAAGTCATAATTAAAATAAGAGTTAGAGTCAAGAATACATACATACTAGAATAATACATAATATCGGTGAATATTTAGCAATTAGTTAAATCCTTCGCCTCATATAAGATGCGTTTTGACGCATATGCAAGTAGAGTATGCCCAGATCAGACAGCTCCCGTTAGAGTCGCCTGATCAGGGTCCATGCTTATAAAGCTTTTAGTTGAGTCTGAGTTTCGTTTTCAAGCTTTTCTTAAGCTTTTGATTGGTCAGATTTGAGCCAAAGGCTCAAATCTGACCAATCAAAAACTTCAGAACGAACTCAGACTCAACTAAACGTTTTATAAGCATGGACCCAGGTCTGCTCTATTTACGCATGGAATAATACAGACCCGGGTCCAAGGTTATAAAACCCTGAGTCTGAGTCTGAGCTCATTCTCAAGCATTTGATTGGTCAGATTCTGAGCAAGCTTAGAATCTGACAAATCAAATGCTTGAGAATGATCTCAGACTCTAGCAAACAGTTTTATAACCTCGGGCCAGATGCTACTATTTATGCCATTGACCAAAGGTTGTGTTCATATGCCGTTATAAAAGATAAGCTAATAAATATTAAAGGTGACAGTTTCTTACACCATTGTTAAAATGTACACTTACATTTCATCTGGTTTCCAGCATTGCTTATTATGGTCTAGTGAGAAGCACCCGGACCCAAACAATTCAGAATACTGGCACCAGCGTAACATTGACACGTGCATAATCAACACTATGGAAGAAATGGAAGGTTATCTGCGCCATGGAAAACTGCCAAACTACTTCGATACAAAGGAAAACATTCTGAAAGGAAAAGACCCTGGTGTTTGCAATGCGCTCGCGGACCACTTAAAAGGGGAACGTATGAAGCTGATACATATGTAAAGAAAACAACCATACAACCCGATGTGCCGTTAGGATCCATGCTGTTTGACAATTGGTCAATAATACATGTAGTTTCTCAAATGCTTGTTCGAATCGGAGGTGGTCAAAAATGAAAAAGTCAAAATTTGAGAAGGCATTATTTTTTACATCATGGCAAAGGTTTATGAATAAATGTCACCCATTCTCGAGGGGGTGGGGGTATTGTTTTTATCTGTCTGTCTGTATGTCTGTCGGTTGGCTGATTGGTTGGTTTATACCCAACTTTAACCCTACTCTTGCTGAATTTTAAAACACATTTTTCCTTCTTTACCCATTCCCTGTTGTATAATTACATATATCTTCGCTGTGTACTAGTATTTCGCTGTGCAATCACTGCTGTGGTGTGCACTGGTTACACAATCAATTTGTAAATAATGCAGACTCTGATGTGACAGCTCCTGCAGGAGCTGTCTCATCTGGGTCTTCACTATTTACAGGTAGGTATATTGACGTGAATAGCAAGCGAAGGGTTAACATTGGCGATAACTTTTGTTATCATTCAACCAACATACATACTTCTAACATGGCATGCATGTGCAGCTTATAGAGGCGAACATTTTTAGGGGTTACTTATTCAGATCAAGGTTATACATGAAGGTCAAATTATGGGTCATATTTAGATATGCAATAGTTTTTGTCGCCATGCAACATACATTCTTCAAACTTGGCATGCATGTGCAATGTATAGAGGCGAACATTTTAGGGGTGAATTATTAAGGTCAAGGTCATGCATCAAGGTTAAAGGTTACACTATGGGTCACATTTAGTTTAGTGATGATTTTGTCGCCATTCCACATACATACCTTAAACGTGACATACATGTGGAAATTATGAAGGCGAACAATTTTAGGGATGACTTATTAAGGTCAAGGTCATACATCAAGGTCAAAGACTATACCTGGGGCATAGTGATTCATAAACACATTTTGTTCAAAGTGCTACTGTCCATCAATGTTTAATGATAGAGTCCTTCAGTATGGAAGGGCGTGATTAATGACAAACTGTGCAGACACTGATCAGAAGGCTCCCCAAGGAGTCCCCCGATCTAGGTATACATCGTTTGCCAGTACACTCATTCCCCACATTGAAAGGGTTAATGCCAGGTTTCGTTATGATGGCATATACAGTAAAACCCCGCTAATGCGACCACTTAATAAACAGCCACTGGTGTAGTTTAAAGCAGGTGGTTGCTTAATGCAGGACGAAAGTTATGCATAACTTTCGTCCTGCATTAAGCTACCACCTGCATATGCCACCCAGAATTATGCCCCCTTTTGGTGGTCGCATTAGCGGGGTTTTACTGTATCTTTATTTGAGTCTCATCTATGGATCTAATACGTGGACAGAGGCACATGAAATTTACAATACTTAGTAGCATGAAGTACATAGCCATTCTAAATGAGAATTAATGAGACTATCACCTATCACAGTTCAATGACATACAGAACACGAATACCTCGCATAATAAACATAGTACATGTATGTACATACAGTATGCATTAGTAAAACCATGCAGTTCCTGCTAATCATTGTAATAAATACTGCTATAAATAGAGCAGAAAAAAAGTTGCTTAACAAAAAAGACACTGACGTGTATTATTAACACTTTCCTCAATAAATACGCCTTTCTATGCCTTTGCAAACAGAGTAGACTCAGATCAGATGACTCCTATAGGAGCCGTATGATCAGGGTCTGCTCTGTTTGCTTTTGATATAATACAGATATGATTCTCCAGTTTCTGCCATGGCCAAAATTACATGTGTCCATGTGCTATAATAGCAATCAATCTATTTAATATTCATGACGTCATAATTTCTAACATGAATATTCATGGAGGAAAGGGTTAAGGTAAGATTTAAACACGGTTATCGCCTTAAATCAGTAGGCTAAGAAGCAACACGCGTTATAATTAAAATTACAACACAAAAACAATAACTATAGCAATCTTATACATCCAGAAGAAATGTAAGTAGTACAGTGCGCCCTCCCTACAACGGCCCTCTCAATAACGATTCCCTCCTTACAACAACGCATGTGACTGTTTCCGAAACAACAAGGCTCTAGAAACAACTTTTTTCTATCGTATTTTCTTTATGCCTCCATTAAACCCTATGTTGTGACCACTCTTTAGAATCGTCACTTTGTAACGATTCTAAAGAGTGGTCACAACATAGGGTTTGATTCAGGCATAACGGTTTTAGTTCTCGAAATATACCTCTGAACAACACATACAATGTTCGTATCCCAAAGGTTGTCGTTGTAGAGAGGGAGCACTGTATCAGAAATGTATCAAACTTGAATTTACCGTACTGTTTTTTAACCCTTGACTTCATATAAACGTCTTTTCCGGTCTACACACACATAGTAGATCCTGGTTGATCACGTGGCTTGTAGGAGCCTTCTAATCATGGTCTGTTCTGTTTGCCTATAGATCCGGTTCTTATGTTTCTGCCTTCGCCAAAACTTCGTCTTACATAATTATTCAAGATGTCAGTAGACCTATGTCTTACATACATATTCACGAGGGAAAGTCCGGGATTGTAGATGGCTAGACGCTGTTGCGTTTTAAGTTTTGTTTTCATGTATTCACTTTATTATTGATATATCAGCTTGCGTGTTAATTTGTAAAAGCTCATATCTATCAATAAGTACTCGCTTTAATGTTTATATACAGAAAAACCCTCTAAAGCGACCTCCGAAATGGGCATAATGTTGTGTCCTAAAGTCAGGTGACAGGTGATAGCTTAATGCAGTAAAAACGTTATGCAGAAAGCTCCTGCAGATGGTTTCTGTATTACTTTCGACCAGCATTAAGCAACAACTTTCTTTTTAAATACACATATGCTTATTCATAAATTGGCCGCTTTAGAGTGATTTAAGTACAGGAGTACTTGTAGTATGCTTTCGCCATATTTACATTTGTATCATAATATTATACTTGGCCAAAAATATCGTATCTTCTAATCTTTCCAATAAAAGTTGTTTTGTTTTAAGTGTTCAGATTTATATAATGTTTGTTTATCGTTATTATTTTTCATTGTGGCGTTTACTGCTGATGTGGATAAAATATTAAAAAAAATCTGGGATTGCAATATTTTGTTTTCCTTTTTTCCGATACCCAATCTTGTACTTGCGTATTATACTCTTCCAGTCGTATGCATTAAGATTTTTGCTAACTCTTTGCTCGCTAATGTCGTCTCGATCCGAACTGCTTGTGCAGAATTCAAAGCTGGTGTGTAGCTCTTTCATTGCCAATGTCAAACTATTTTATAGCATTCGTAAATAAATTAGATCCAGATGAGACGCCGAGTGACTCGGTGTCTCATCAGGATCTAAACTGTTTGATGCGTTTTTGTTGTTTTTTCAAATCTTAGGAAGAAAATTATAAAGCAGACGACAAATATTGCAGACGACACAACGTGAGAGTGACAGAGTTGAAGAGCTACTTGCCTAACATGTAGTCAAGGTTGTGTTGTTCGAGTTGACCCTTCACTCCATAGTTACGCATTTTAACCTTTCCCCTGTACATACTGAATTTTCATAGACAAAGTAGTTATAATGATATATGGCAGGTGGAATATTGTAGACCTTTTAGAAACTAAAGAAACAAATTTGTCAAATGGCATTAGCAAACAGAGCAGACCTATATTAGGCGGTTCCTATATAGGAGCCGTCTGTTCTGGGTCTGTTTGCAGATGCGTGAAAAGGCATTTGTATGAAGCAATTGGTTAACAATTTGAAAATCGAGTAGACGTCAGATCAGGGTCTGCTCTGTTTGCTAGAGAAATAATATTATATAGGTCTGATTGTGCAATTTCTTTCATGGCTAAAATTCACGTTGTTTTACATATGTCATTATAAACACTCATCTGATTAATATTCATGACGTCATTATTTCTTACATTAGTAGTCATGGAGTAAATGGTTAACAACAATAACCATAAAGTACAGTACAAACTCGATACTACGAACTTTTAGTATTGAAGTATTTAAGTCTTTGTAGGCAGGTGGTTACTTAATGCAGGGTGAAATACACTCAATATAGGTTATGATTTTACAGTTTCTTCCATTGCCAAATATCCACATGTCCATGTGCCGTTATAAAAATCTTCATCGTATTAAAAATAGTAAAGAATCTAGTTATAGTCTACATGTACTTTCAATCCGAATGGCCGCTAAGCCGACTGTATATTTACTACTCTGGTCATCGAGCCATTGGCCTACAATATTGAGCACTGAACATATGGCGCGATTACACAGCCGCAGTACGGGCTAGTCGCCCTCACAGGTACCCATTTTAACCCCTTGGTGGAGATGAGGCAACCTCGTGCGGAAGGGAGACATTGAAAAGCGTCTCGAAAAATTTCGAGCCGGTCCAGCTGGGATTCGATCCCCGGACCCTTGGGTTATCAGCTCAACGCTCAACCACTGGGCCAGACCTACACCACAAATGTCGCTATTTCTGACATGACTACATGTATTCACGCAGTAAATGGTTAAGTGCTGCAGCGTAATGATTAACATTTAGTCTGCTGAGCAAATTATTTTACAAACTTTTTCAGCTACAAATTTCCAAAATTCAGCTTGTAATCAGTTTTACTGCCAAAATGCAAGCAGTATGTCGAACAGTTTGGATCCTGATGAGACGCCTTGTTACTCGGCGTCTTATCTGGATCCAAACTGTTTGCATAAGTATTCACTCATCCGCCCATAGCAGGCTAAAGGTTAAGATGTAAAGAGTTTGTTCATTCATGTCCATGTATAGTGAAACACCACTAATGCGACCATTTAATAAACAGCCACTGATGTCGTTTAAAGCAGGTGGTGGCTGAATGCAGGACGAAAGTTATGGAGTTTTCTGCATAACTTTCGTCCTGCATTAAGCTACCACCTGCCTCTGCCACCCAGGATTATGCCCTTTTTTGGTGGTCGCATTAGCGGGGTTTTACTGTATATAGAGCTTTCCGAGAACAGTTTTATTGATAATAAATATGTCTTTGCTCGTGATAGTTGTTATCATTATTTTTTATGGAATCTTTGTCGAGGCTGATATCAGCTGGTCCCTTATCGTGTTCAGTGCGCCGAAATATAACATGCAAACGGGTTGTACCCAGATCGGACGCTGGGTAACTATGTTTGTCTGATTGTGACCCGAGTTGTTGGACATGTGGCGTATAGTTTATCCAAAGACTAGACGAACTTGGATCTAGTTTAAAATCGGTGCAGAAGCGAGTCAGAGCGGACGACACATATTGTAGCTGGATAAGGCTGGATTTCGTTTGACACCGGTGACATGATAAGCTATCCAATGTCGTAGAAAGTTGACATCCTGCTCTACTGAGCTGCAGTCTGTAGATGGTCGTACAAACTCGTGCCAAGTATGGAATATGGTCGTCAGTGTATTGCCCGTCAATATATAAACACTGTTTCTCGCCTTTGCAGAGTAGATCCAGTTCAGACGGCTCCTGTAGACAGTTGCAGAAGCTGTGGAATTGTACTTCTATCATTAAAAATACCTAGTTAGATAGTAGATACTTTCAGTCCTAAGGACCGCTCAGCCGACTGTACATTTACTCCCCTGGTCATTGAGCCACTCGCTCACAATACATGTATAGAGCACTGCTAACATATGGCGCAATCATTGAGCCGCAGAACCGGCTGTTGAACCTTACAGGTACCCATTTTAACCCATGGGTAGAGAGGAGGTGCGGGTGGGAGACACTGAAGCGTCTCTGAAATTTCCGGGAGGGACCGGGACTTGAACCCCGGACCTCCGGATTGGTAGTCAAGCGCACACCACATACCATCATTTCATAAGCAAACAGAGGAGATCCTGGTCTGACTTAGCCTACAGGGACCGTCTGATCTGGATCTATTCGTTTTTGAAAATGCGTTAACCCTTTCCCTAGTATAAACGCCGTCAACGCATTCGCAAACAAAATAGACGCAGATCAGACTGGTCCTGTTTGCTTATGAAATTATGACAATTTACACTCCTTTTTGCCAATACAAAAACATTCAGTGTACTTATGCTAATATAGAAATTCAGTGGATAAATATTCATAATGTAATATTTTCTTACATGTACGAGTTGGACAGGGGAATATTTAAAAGTGAATCTATCAGGGTAAGGGCACAAATGAGTGCATGCCAGAAGATGCTAAGAACAAGTGTGTGTGCTACAAACCAAACGCCCTCTGTGTAACATTTTGATATACGTTTTATGTTTGCTTGTGAGACATGCACGCTTACAGCGGAGCTACAGAGAAGAATATGAGAAGCTACAGAATGTTCCTAAACATCTCTTACAAGGACAACAACACAAACGAAGAGGTCCACAGTCGGGTTCGGGCACTGACTGGCCCATTTGAAGAGGTCTTCACTGTAGTTAACACTTTCCCTATTCTATGTGTATTCCAAATTTTAATACCCATGGGATATTATGGGATAATATTCATGGGAAAATAGTTAAAATGAGACACTGAAGGTGCAAAATTGTAGCCATTTTAGAAAGTAAAGAAACAGATCTTTCAAATTTCATTAGCGAACCGAGCAGACCCTGATCAGACGGCTCCTATAGTAGTCGTCTGATCTGGGTCTACTCTGTTTGCAAATGCATGAAAAAGCGTTTATATGAAGAAAAGGGTTAAGATAATGACGTTGAGCTCAAAAGACATCGCCAATCCCAGGGAAGAGTTAATGCAACAAGAAAGCGAGAAATACAAAGGAAGAGCTGGGAAAATAACGCCCAGGAGTGGACAGGTTTGAGTTTTAGAACATCCCAGAGAGCAGTTGAAGACAGGTCAAAGTGGAAAGACATTGTTGTGAAGTCAAATAAGATGCTTATACGAACAAGTTACGGTAAAATTGAAGTGAAGAAGATAATAGCCAAGACACTGTTCTTTTACACTAATAATCTACGTCTATACTGTTTGCAAAAAGATAGTGACTCGTTCCCAGCACTGAAAGGGCTAAACTTAAACAAGCTATCGGCGAATTAATTTATTAAACTTGCAAACAATTAAGATCCAGATGACACGCTAAGTAAATTGGCGTCTGATAAGGATCGAATCTGGTAGCCGTGATTTTGAAAAGAAATGCGAGATAAATAAATAAGAAATGCAAGATAAATAAATAAATAAGAAATGCAAGATAAATAAATAAGAAATGCAAGATAAATAAATAAATAAGAAATGCAAGATAAATAAATAAGAAATGCAAGATAAATAAATAAGAATTGCAAGATAAATAAATAAGAAATGCAAGATAAATAAATAAGAATTGCAAGATAAATAAATAAGAAATGCAAGATAAATAAATAAGAAATGCAAGATAAATAAATAAGAATTGCAAGATAAATAAATAAATAAGAAATGCAAGATAAATAAATAAGAAATGCAAGATAAATAAATAAGAATTGCAAGATAAATAAATAAATAAGAAATGCAAGATAAATAAATAAGAATTGCAAGATAAATAAATAAATAAGAAATGCAAGATAAATAAATAAGAAATGCAAGATAAATAAATAAGAAATGCAAGATAAATAAATAAAAATTGCAAGATAAATCATTTTAAAAACCTCCAGCACGCTTAAGGTTAACTCTTTCGTCGCCAAATTTTGTCGTCTGCAAACTTTGTCGCCTGCTACCATTTTTCAGGTCTTATTTTTCAACATTTTTGTTTCATAAATAGTCACAGTAACGAATAGTTCGGATCCCGACGAGACGCCGAGTTATTCCACGTTTCATCTGGATCCAAACTGTTTGCATTTATTACTTATAAGTAATTACAGATGCGACATTGGCAGTGAAAGTGTTAAAAGGAATATCAATATGACTAGGGTGTTAACCATTATCGATCCTGATTAAACACCGTGCTTTATGTTTTTTATTTAGATCAAACCCGTACTTAAAGATTATCACAGATTTAAGCTTTATCCTGGCGAGAATCATATTGTCTGCTCATACTAAGATATGGTGTATTGTTCATCTACCTCCTGTTTGTTGAATCATTTAAGACGCGAGTCTCAGAGTGACAAACAGCTTGGATCCTGATGAGACGCCGAGTTACTCGGCGTCTCATCTGGATCCAAGCTGTTTGCAAATGTGAGTCGGGTCGCGTTTTGCAAGACAAGGGTTAACACGCATGTACAGTAAAATCTAGAGTACACGAGCACTCAAATATGTATCTGCTATCATTATCGATCTTTAAGACAGGTGGCAGCTTAATGCAGGGTGAAAGTTATGCAGAAAGCTCCTCTAGGAGCTTTCTGCATGACTTTCACCATGCATTAGGCAGTCACCTGGCTACAAAGACATAGATACTCAATTACTAAATACTCGTTGTATCGAATTTTTATTGTATATTGTTGACATTTATTAGACTAAGATGCCAATATGCAGTAGAGCGAATTATACTATATAGCACTCTTGCTCCAACATCACTGTATATATAAACCGTTGCACGACACATAATTGACAGAGAAGACAACTGATTACTGCGGAGGTCAATTAAAACTAATTAGCATCAAGATGTTTGTTGTCAAGGTCTTTGTGCTCCTTCTCGTCTCAGGTGAGTATATCACGTGTTCCAGTGTTTCTAGATTTAGCGCGTGTTCTGTAACACTAAAATGAAACGCCGTGATTAGCATAGTCTCGTACGAAAACAAGACGTGTTTCAGCGCGTGTTTTTTTTTTTACCCTTTCGGCGCCAAATTTCTAATTGTCGTTGGAATCCAATTTTGTTAAATCATATGGTAAAATAAGGAAATAAGATAAACAAATGCAAATTTCAAAGAAATAAAGCACAAATATAGAAATAGAGTTGAGACAAAAAGTAAAGTCCCTGATCAGACGCCGCCTTCAAAAGGCGGCATCTGATCTGGGACTGTACTATTTGTTGTGGCGCATTTTTGCGACATTGGCGGTAAAAGGGTTAAACATTAAACTGAAACGCATAGTCTCATCTGGATCCACACTATGTTTTTAGATATTGCGCCTGTTCTCTAACAATAAAATGAAACGCCAAGATTATCATGGTCTCATTTGACTCTCGTCTGGACTATTTCAAAAGGCTGTCGTAAATTCATACGCCTAACCTCGCCCATTTACATGCTACTTCAGATTTTTACGCCTTTGTTAATAGTGTAGATCAAGATCCGATCGCTCCTGAAGTAACTGTGTTTGTCAGGGTTTGCTCTTTTTACTAATATTAAAAAAAAATATTTGCATTTACCAGAGCAAAAGACACACGTGCGTACTCAAATACTAAAATCGTCTTCTTCTCCATCAAACCCTATGCTGTTACCATTTTTTAGAATCGTCTCTTTGAGACTATTCTAAAATGTGGCAATAACAAAGGGTTTAGTGAAGAAATAAAGGAGATATTCTTGAAAATATTTTGATTTAATTTTAATATTTTAATTTACGCATCTTATCTGGACCTCTGTTAATTTACGGAAACAACAAGACATAACTGGTTCGTTTTTGAAATACAGTAAAACCTCGATTATCCGAACACTAAAATACGTATTATTATCGATCTTTAAGACAGGTGGCAGCTTAATGCATGGTGAAAGTCATGCAGAAAGCTCCTCTAGGAGCTTTCTGCATGACTTTCATCATGCATTAAGCAGCCACCTGCCTAAAAGGGTCTAAATTCGTTTATAACGAAAATTCGAATAATCGAGGTTTTACTGTACGTTAAACTTTAGACTGCTGAAGGCGGGTGAGTGATTTCCTACTGAAACAGTTTGGATCCAGTTGAAACACCGAGTGGCTCGGCGTCTCATCAGGATCCAAACTGTTTTGATACTCTGACCGTGTTGTTGAAAGGAAATGATAAATCTACTTTGATAATTGAAGTAGTTTGAATCCAGAAACCGAGACTGGATCCACTCCAATCCAAACTAGGTGACTTTCTGACTGAATTCCTGGAGGAAATAGAATTTATTTGTATATTGTATTTGTATAATGCATTGTAAATAATGATTTTTTGTCTATATTCAATGTTAACCCTTCGCTTGCTACTCGCGTCAATATACCTACCTGTAAATAGTGAAGACATAGATGAGACAGCTCCTGCAGGAGCTGTCTCATCAGGGCCTGCACTATTTACAAGTTGATTGTGCAACCAGCGCACTCCACAGCAGTGATTGCACAGCGAAATACTTGTACACAGTGAAGATATATATAACAGGGCATGGGTAAAGAAGGAGAAATGTATTTTAAAATTCAGCAAGCGAAGGGTTAAACCATTCCCCTCATGAATATTCAAATGAGATATTATGAAAATAATTGAAAAAAAATATTAAGTGCATTTTATAATGGCACCATGAACAAGGGATTATTAACAATGATAGAAGCTGTAGAACCAGATTGATAATATGCCATAACCAAAAAGAGCAGACCCAGACCAGACGGCTCCTACTGGAGCCGTCTGATCTGGGTCTACTCTGTTTGTAAAGACGTAAAGGGGGTCTCTTTGAGGTAGAGGGTTAAACGAGAGTCTCTCCGTATTTTGTTTTCTTTGCACTAAAATTATACGTTGGTTTCTATGTTTGGAATCGAATAAGTGGACTCAAAACACATAGTACCTCGATATATTGTTTGGACACATGTACTCAGTTTATGTATAGCGTTCTTACTATCACCATTAGAAGTATTTTTACTGTGAAAATAGTTCATACACTGTTCGTTTCATATGACATAATTACCGTATATGTTGTATAGAGAGGGTTGTAATTTATGTTGGTCAAACCTATGGCCCGAGCATGTTTCATGAAATGTTATATGAAATCAAATATTAGCAAGTAGGAGTGACCTGTCGTTTTTATTTATAGATTTGTTTTTTTTCCAAACTATTCCATTCTATACAAAAGGGTTTTGCTTAAATTGACGAGCCAATTTCTCGTGAAGCTCGTGCAGTTGGTTAGACCCGAAGTCCGATTGCCTATACATTGTAGTGATTAAACCAAATAGTGCAATGCTGAGCTTACCTAATACAATAGTGGTATTATCCCAATCTACGGGTCATCTATAAATAAAAACGACAGGTCACTCCTTCTTGCTAATACATACATATTAGCAAGTAGGAGTGACCTGTCGTTTTTATTTATAGATTTGTTTTTTTTTTCCAAACTATTCCATTCTATACAAAAGCGTTCTGCTTAAATTGACAGGCCAATGTCTCGTGAAGCTCGTGCAGTTGGCTAGACCCGAAGTCCGATTGCCTATACATTGTGGTGATTAAACCAAATAGTGCAATGCTGAGCTCACCTAATACAATAGTGGTATTATCCCAATCTACGGGTCATCTATAAATAAAAACGACAGGTCACTCTTTCTTGCTAATACAATGCATGCAAACATATGTTAAGCAAAGAACGGTTATTCGTGTATTCCATTGTTATGGCTTAGGGGGTTAGTTCCCCTCAATGCGTATATTTAGATCGAGATGTCAGTGCAGAATCATACTGGACAAGCCCCCATGACTTTATACATGATTCTCAATTTGCATAAAGTCTAAATAAAAGATATGCCATGGTAAAAAAAATCTCGCTGGCCATGTGCTATTACAACAGTTAGCCTAATTAGCATTCATAATGTACAGTAAAACCTCTCTATTACGGCCACTAAATTGTGTTAATTAGTTGGTATTTAGGGCAGGTGGCTGCTTAAAGCAAGGTGAAAGTAAAACAGAACGCTCCGATAGGAGCGTTCTGTTTTACTTTCACCTTGCTTTTAGCAGTCACCTGCCTTTGACACAAACTACTTGATTAAATATAGTGGCCGTTATAGAGAGGTTTTACTGTAATTATTTCTTACATCCATATTCATACAGTAAATGGGCAAACCGGTATCGATAGTATAAATAGTGTTGACGTTCTTATGTTATCTAGTCAGGGGCTTATTCTTAGTATAAGCAAATCTCTATTAACCAGTTTATCCAAAATTTTACTTGTGTCAATACATGCTTTTATGAACATTTCATAAGGCGGTGCCTTTTTCCAATTTCCAAGTGTCAGATTTTAAATAATGTTGATCTATTTTATTGTAAATAATATCATAACACATGTTTAAGTACTTGCATTTTATTTCAGATATAAAGTCTCTGTTAATCAGTTAATCGTTATCTTAAGAACATTTTGAGTTTTTACCTTCTTCCTAACTCAAGTAGTTTTTAATCAAACAAGCATATGTATTCGTGAATGTACGGGCGTTTGTTGGTTTGTTAGATTAACAGACTCTATATACTCTTGAACTTATATATAAATATAGTGCAATATGTATGAAATAGTATTGCGATATAAATGTATTTATAGTATCTTGTAATTCAAAACAAAGAATGGCATGGTTTCTTCATAGCTATATGTTTGTATGATTGTTGCTATGAAGAGACTCTAATAAAGATTATAATATAGTGATTAAATAATAACACAATTAAAAAGCCATTCTGTGCAGCAGAACCCCTGCAGAGGGGTCACCTAATGATACTGAAGAAAGAGAGCTGTCAAACTCCATTAGAAAACATGGTAGCTCCTGATCAAACGTTCCTATAGGAACCGTCTGGTCTGGGTCTACTATGTTTGCAAATGCGTAAACAGATGTTGATATGAAGGAAAGGGTTAATATAGGACGAAAACAATACAGAAAGCCCCTATAGGAACAGTTAGAATTAAATATTTCTTTAGCAGGATTGCATGAAATTCTTACAAAATATTCAAAATTTTAGATAATCTAATGCCAGACAGATACTCCATTTATTGTCAGAAAACATGAGCCGGTCCGCGTGAAATCTTTCTAAATCATTTGAATGCTGCCATTTCAAAGTGGAATGGTTTAACTGTAAAGTCAATTTATTATAAAACAAAACGTTTAAAATTGCTAGATCATTCTGAACGACAAACAGTGTAGATCCTGATCTGAAAAATACGTCAGTAATCGCAACATTTCAGTCTTAAAATTTGCGAACAGTTTCATAACGGTTACTGTTAGCTGAACACAGGGTAGGTAAACGGTCCCAGCTATCCTCTGTTCACAATGTCGTTAAAAGTTGGTACTAGTAGCTCCCTTGTCTATGCTTGACATTAAAGGGGTAGTTCTACGACTGGTCGGCCCGGGGTCAGGATAATGTGACTGGGTGGATTGCCCTTGCCATGAACCTGTGGCAGGGGTATTCCAGTGAGACAGCACTATAACTTGTCTCATGCGGGTGCCGTCTGCAAATAACTGAAATACTGTTGGTCGGACGTAAAACCCAACTCACTCACTCACTCACACTCCTCTGCTCGCCTTATTCACCTGACTTGCCCCATCCCCTGTGCTTATTTTCGTATTGCTTTTATCTGGTGAAATGTACCCGCCCAAACAGTACCCCGGGGTAAAGCCATTTAGTTGTTTATATCAGTATCCATGCTTATAAAACTTATTAGTTGGGTCTGAGATCGTTCTCAAGTTTTTGATTGGCCATATTTGAGCCTTTGGCTCAAATCTGACCAATCAAAAGTTTGAGAACAAACTCAGACTCAACTAAAACGCTTTATAAGCATGGACCCGGGTGTATCTCTTCAGGATCACTAAACTGCTTTTAAACTGGAAAAGTACAATGTAATTTGAAGGATTCCGCAGTTAGATGAGCTAAATCATTATTTGCACCCCTTGTATACCGGATAAGCTCGTCCAAATTAGCACATTTGCTCCCAGTGGATTCTTCCATGTTTATATGTTAGATTAGTCAATATTTTATCTAAGGGGTGCCTGGCCTAAATTTTCAATTTCGTTTTCTTTTATATAGAAATTCCCATCAGCAAACAGTGTAGACTCTGATCAGACGCCGCATAATGCGGTGTCTGATCAGGGTCTACACTGTTTGCCTGCGTCCCATATATGGGATCGTGGGAGCAAATGGGTTAAAATGTAGGTTCCAGCAAAATAAACATGCTCATGAAAACTTCTGACCTGTATAGCAAATAGCTTGTATACACCGTGTTTGCCTATGTCCCAGTTGTGGGGTTGTAGGGTAAATACATTTACTCTATAGAACATAAAATTGTCACATTTTGCCTACAGAGTAGACTCAGATCAGACGGTTCCTATAGGAGCCGTCTGATTAGTGCCTGGTCTGCTTGCTGATGGATTCCAGGAAGAATAAAAAATCATGGATTAGTCTGTCGGAGCTGAAATATAACATTCGCAGTACATGACGAATTATGTGTGTGCATGAGTCCTACCGCTGTACGTCGTCCGGTCTGAATTCATTTCGAAGTTGGATTAAAATAAAGTCAAACAATTATTGTATATTTTCTCATTCTGTGTTTTAAATATTATTTCCAGGTATATGTTCAGCTAGTCCCTTCAGGCGTGTGGTAAATTCAAAAGAAGTTGAAAAATCTGAGTCTCGTCCATGGGTTGCATGGATTCACAAGGGCAAAGAGCGGCTGCACTGTGGGGCAACACTCGTGTCAGACATGTGGGTCGTCACCGCCGCTTCTTGTATAGACAGACAAAGTATAACAGGTGTCGTAGTCGGCGACCATGATCTCACAATAAAGGAAGGCAATGAGCAATTCATGAACATATCCAATATAATAAAGCATCCCAACTACAACGAAACTACACTGGAAAATGACCTCGCTTTGATCCAGTTCACTGACGCCGTGGTCCTAGATGACAAGGTGGTCAAGCCAATACCTTTCCTAGCAAGTAATACAAACATTATTGACGGTATAGAGCTAGACGATATCTATGCAAAACATTGTAGAATTGCCGGCTGGGGTCAACCAACACTTTGCGCAATGGGTGCAGAATTCGCCAATCCCCTGCAAGAACTTGTTGTTGACAGAGTAAACGATACACACTGCGATGAAGTGATGAACAACCGACCATCAACAGTGCTATGTTTCCATCCGTTCAGAAGACCAGAACTGTCCAGCACGTGTATCGGTGATATAGGGGGTCCGTACATTTGTAAAATACGCAAAGAGTGGCATCTTCTTGGGGTCATCTCCGCATGGGAAACGGACGAGGTATGTACTCCTGGTTTTAAGGGAGCTACGAAGTTGCCACCATACGGAGAATGGATACTACATCATATCGGCCCTCTTCCAACCACGACATCGGGCATTATCATTGACCCTCCTCTCGAATCAACGACTGCTCCGACAACACAGGTTCAACCCACCGGATCCCCAGTTACAACTCCACCTATTGTCGCCACACCTACTGTAAGTGAGCCTATAACAGGAGCACCCACGCCAGTACCTACTACCACAGGTGCCATCACGACCCAAGCACCAGCGGTCTCACCTACAACCACAGGTGCCATCACGACTCGAGCGCCAACGGTCGCACCTACAACCACAGGTGCCATCACGACACAAGCGCCAACGGTCGCACCTACTACCACAGGTGCCATCACGACCCAATCACCAGCGGTCTCACCTACAACCACAGGTGCCATCACAACTCAAGCGCCAACGGGCGCACCTACAACCACAGGTGCCATCACAACTCAAGCGCCAACGGGCGCACCTACAACCACAGGTGCCATCACAACTCAAGCGCCAACGGGCGCACCTACAACCACAGGTGCCATCACAACTCAAGCGCCAACGGTCGCACCTACTACCACAGGTGCCATCACAACTCAAGCGCCAACGGGCGCACCTACTACCACAGGTGTCGTCACAACTCAAGCGCCAACGGTCGCACCTACTACCACAGGTGCCATCACGACTCCAGCGCCAACAGGCGCACCTACAACTACAGGTGCCATCACAACTCAAGCGCCAACGAATGCACCGACCACAGTAGCTGATGTCACCACTGGGGCACCAACGAAAGCACCAGGCACTACAGGCGGTACTACGTCCGCTGGCTCGTCGACGCAAACAACAACAGAAACACCCGGTACAACAGCCGATGTTATTACAGGTTCGCCGATTATTGATATGTCCGTCATATAAATAAAACATTATTTCAAAAAGGAAATATTTAGCTAAGGTTTAGACGAACGTTTCAACAAAATAAGTCATTCATATTATTCAAATCACACAGAAAACATGTTCTACTAACTCCAAGCGCATACATTTTATGAAAACTGAATAAACTTTATAAAACTTTCAACTATATTTGTCCTTATTCAGTAAAATCAAATATACCAGTACCATCCATAGCGAATTATGAGTCTTAAAGGCATTTTATCTACTTTATCTGTTTATGCTGGACGAGTGTTATGCAGAAAGCTCCTGTATGATAGAGTGATCTTGAAAAATTGTCAAAGATTGTCAAAATTACATTTAAACCTCTCTAAAGCGACGACCTATACGTGGCATATTATGTGTCTTAAAGTCAGGTGATAGCTTATTGCAGGAGCTTTCTGCATTACTTTCGTTCTCTGTTAATATCTCCTTCATAAAGACGCATTTAACGCATTTGCAAACAGGTTAGACCCAGATCAGACGGCTCCTACAGGAGCCGTCTGATCAGGGTCTGCTCTGTTGGTAAATGTAATTTGATAGATCTGTGCTTTTAGTTTCTAAAATGACTACGATGTTCCACTTTCCAAGTTTTATTATAGCTATTTTGTCCATGAACATTCAGTAGGTATTGGAATTTGGAATTAATATAGAGCAGGGACTGAGATAAAGGCATACGTGTTTATGGTTATTACTATATCGAGGGCTTGGTGCAAAACTATTCTAACTCCTTCACAAAGTCTGCTCTGTTTGCTAATAGAACTTGATAGATATGTTTCTTTGCTTTCTAAACTGTTTACAATGGTCACCTCCCATATTTCTTTAGAACTACATTTTTGTATTGTGTTAATGAATATTCAGTAGATATTGAAATGTGGCCTAAATGCACAACAGGGAAAGGGTTAACTCTTGCGCCGCCAACTTTGTTTCGTGTGCTAAAAATTGTGTCTGTTTCATGTTTCAAAGCGGCATTTTCTTTTTTACAAATATTCAATCAGTGTCAAACAGTTTGGATCATGTGGAGATGTCGAGTTACTCGGCATCTCATCTGGATCCAAACTGTTTGCAAAAGTTATCACGGATTCACCTATGGCGACGAAAGAGTTGATATGCTACTTTCATAATTGATACTAACATTTCATGTATATTCTTGCACTAAAGGCTAAAGTATGCCTGGGGTTATAACTTATAAAAGTCCAAATTAAAAAACAAAACAAAACATGTTGACATCGGTGACCTGTCACATAACACGAGTGTACATGCTATCATTCCAAAAATATATTGTCTGATTCAGTTTTTTACCCTTTCTCTGTTCTATGTTTATTTCAAATTTCATCACCTACTGAATACTTATGGGCAAAATAGTTAAAATGAACTATGGAAGGTGGAACATTGTAGCCATTTCAGAAACTAAAGAAATGCATATCTAAAATCCCATTAGTAAATTGAGCAGACCCTGGTCAGACGGCTCCTATAGAGCCGTTTGGTCTAGGCATTCTCTGTTTGCAAATGCGTGAAAATACGTTTATATGAAGTCATGATTAAAAGCACGTTTCTGTATTATCATTGTTTCAAATAATAAAATAATGAAACCATTGAAAGAGAGTCCCCAGGACCCGAACACATGGACCGACCCCCCCCCCCCCCCCCCCCCGAAAAAACCCCAACAAAAACACAAAACAAAACAATTGGCTATATGTTTATTAAGTGATATCTTATTACTTAACCCATTCCCTCTTAGGCTATTATTAGATCTAATCTCTTTGAAGGAGCATTAACTAAAGAACATGAACATTTTAGAATTTTGTAGTTTGAAGCAATTGTGATAAATAGGAGCAAATGCTCTATTTATCACAATGGTTTCTACTGGTGACTTTTGCAGAGGCGTCAAAAGGTGTCAATATGCGGGCATGGGTCAAAGGTCAATAGTGTGTGACATTTAAAGGTTTTTTTTGTCGCTTTGCCTCAAATCAGACACGCCCATTTCAGGATATTTACTGTTTACCTTGGAAACAAATGATCTTGTTTTATATTTTAATATACTCGTACATGCATATAAATACTGTTGAATTTCGATAACTCGAACTTCAAGGGACCATACAAATTTGTTCGGAACAACAGAAGTTCGAGTCACCCGATAACTAATCTGAACAATTTCTCAAGGCCACAGCTTAATACTGGTATAAAGTAATGCTGAAAGAAGTTCCTGTAGGAACTTTCAGCATTACTTTAGACCTATATTGCGTTGTCACATTTGTGTCTAGATATCTAGCGATACATTTTACAATTCTGTATGATAAATTTTGAAGGACCGAACTTTTAGTTCGAGTTATCTCAAAGTTCGAGTTATCCGAGTTCGAGATATTGAAGTAAATATACAACTACTTATACAACTGATTGCACCATGTACAAGAAACATGTCATTGTGTACGTTAATATTAAAGCCTTTTTAAATTTCTAATTCAAATAAATCAAAGTATCAATAATGGGCATGAATATGCACCAGGTAAATCGTTATTTTTAGTTCACGTACTGCACCAATGTTTTTCTACCCCCACTACATACAAAATAATGTAATAATTAAAGGCTTCAGCCATGACAAAAAACTGTAGAAATAGATTTATTTGATGAAGCTAGCCCTGGTCAGACGGCTCTTAACCCTTCGCTTGCTATTCACGTCAATATACCTACCTGTAAATAGTGAAGACCCAGATGAGACAGCTCCTGCAGGAGCTGTCTCCTCAGGGTCTGCACTATTTACAAGTTGATTGTGCAACCAGTGCACTCCACAGCAGTGATTACACAGCGAAATACTTGTACACAGTGAAGATATGTGTAATTATACAACAGGGCATGGGTACAGAAGGAGAAATGTGTTTTAAAATTCAGCAAGCGAAGGCTCTTAACCAATATCCCCATACTGACGCCTTTTGACGCCTCTGTAAAAGTCACTTTTTGTAACCATCATCGTAAATTGAGCATTTGCTCTATTCATCACAATGGTTTCAATACTTCAAAAATCTATTTTTTTTTCATTTTCTTTAGATTTATGCAAAGAAGTTGGATTTAAAATAGCCGTATGAGGGAATGGATTAAAGGAGTCCTCTGATTTTAGGTTTACTCTGTTTGCAAGGGTGTAAAGAGCGTATATATATATGGAATAAAGTGGTAAAGTGTCAAACTGTACATTTGACCTATACCAACTTTGACCTTCATGTCCTAACGGTTTCAACCGCACCATTATTTTAACCCCTTTGTCTGCTATGGAAATGTATACTGCGGTTGTTGAAGCGCTTGCGTAACTATTGATCGAGGGTCAAACAGCTGGGATCCTTATTAGGATCCAAACTGTTTGCAAATATCAGTCAAACCGCGATCAGCGGGATGAAGCTTACGTTTGAAGTGTTGGTGCTCTTAGACCAACATTGAATATTTATTGGTAGGGCAACTAGCACAGTGGGATTGTGCAGAAGATATGCGATCTGTGTCTACAGTGTTTGTCGACACCATTTTTACGTGCTTTATGCATATATGGATGAACTATTTGAACGCGGGATAGGCATCAATTGTTATTAACAAATAGTGTAGATCCAGATCAGAGCGCTCCTGTAGGAGCCCTCTTTATTTTAATTACATCAAGTATTTTGTGTTAAAGACGGGTGGCTGCTTAAAGCAAGGTGAAAGTAAAAAAGAACGCTCCTATCCTATAGGAGCGTTCTGTTTTACTTTCACCTTGCTTTAAGCAGCCACCTGTCCTAAATATCAACTAATTAACACAATTTAGTGACCGTCATAGAGAGGTTTTACTGTAAAAGAAAGAGCAGGCCCTGATTTTGGTCTACTCTGTTTGGAAATGTGTAAAATGCGTCTGTATCACGCATAATGTTAACCCTTTACATTTTTGTTTTGCAAACAGAGTTGACCCAGATCTGACAAATCCTGTATAAACCTTTTTGGTCCTGTTTGATTCTCTTATATTTTTAGCCGAGGCAAAATTACACGTTTTAAACATAAATCAAATCAGTTGATATTCAGAATGGATGGAGTTTTTTATACGAATGCCCACCGGGTAAAGGTATAATAAAAATACCGGTGTCAAATGGGCATCATGTCTCGTCATGATCCAATTATATTTTTTTCTTTTATTTGGCCCACAGCATGACATATCATAACCACGACATCAATACTTATAAACAAAACAAATTACAATAGCCATTGGCCGCCTTATGGAGGTGCATACTCAGCGTCTCCACCTTTTCAACTATGACTTAACGGTATGACTAAAACACGAAAGGAGGATTGTTTGGCGAAAGGAGGCGAAAGGAGGATTAAAAATCAATATTGGCTATTTATTAGTTATTATAAATGATATGGACATATAATTTAAATATATTTAGCACTAATATACATGTAATGAGTTAAGACTGAATATATTAATACATCATTAACCCATTCCCTTATATTGACGACTTTTGACGACTCTGTAAAAGTCACTTTGTGAAACCATTGTGATAAATAGAGCATTTGCTCCTATAGGAGCAAATGCTCTATTTATCACAATGGTTTCAAACTACAAAATTCTAAGATTTTCCTTTTCTCTAGTTAATGCTCCTTTTCGGTAAATTAATTCAAAGATGTTGTATCTAAAAATAGCCTATGAGGTAATGGGTTAATACAAGACTTAACCCTTTCCCTGTTGTATATTTATGTAAGAAATAATGACGTTATGAATATTAATTAGATTATTTTTATAATGGCATATGAACACAGGACATTTTGGCTCAGGCAGAAGCTGTATAATCAGATCTATGCACTGTACAAATCACGATATATCGTCGAGGCTTTACAATTTTCTAGACCTAATCAGGCACACTGGACTGAATTCAGGCTTAACCCTGTACAAAATTGCTATTAATGCCAACAACAATGCCATCATGCATATTAATTATTGCATAAAACATGCTGTTTTAGTCCCGTTTACCCATGTATTAACAAGATGCTCGTGACCACGCGCTTTTGTTGACCGGTTTTAATTATACCTTTGCGGGGCCTAACGTCAACAGTAGACAACGTAGGCTCTATACAACAGCGTTTTAACAGTGCCCCGATAACAGCGTAAATCGAATGAACCGTCAACGATATAGAATATAGTTGTTTGGTAGATGCAAATTATAACCAAAGGAGAGAAAGCGGGGTTTATGGGTAAGCCCATCTGATCCAAAAAACTGTCCAACCTGCGATAACCGCTTTCTCTCTCCTAGTAGCCATAGGAATAAATTTCCTATGGGTTTGCACAATATTAGGTACTATACATCACAAAAAATCCATGAATCATTTTCTACTTTTATTCATTTAACCTAATCTTGGCGAATAGTTGACGTGAACCTCAGATATATTTACCAAAGTTTCTTTTGGCCACAAACTTAAGCTTTCAGAATATTGAACACGTAGCGAAACTCTACTAACAGAACTGCAAAATACAGTGGCCCAAATTATAGCAAATTTCTATAGAACAAACCCTATGCCAATATCAGGCACTTAGCCTAAACACAAAATAGCATATAAAGTAGCACTCTGGTAGCATTTCCAGCAAAATAGCACAAAACGTAGGGACCCGAATGAGGCATGGTGTACCGTCTTTATAACTAAATGTCTTATTGTTATGTGGCGCCGCAAAATAGCAGTATGGCACCTTTATAGCAAAGCACAAACAAATGTCTTAATGTTATGTGGCGCCGCAAAATAGCAGTATGGCACCTTTATAGCAAAACACAGCCAACTGGCGGGCATGAAATAACATGGTGCCCCCTAACAAATTCAAGTAGGTCGGCTGAAGCTGATGGCCAGATGGAAGGGAACCGACGGGGAGACCTCAATGTCGCCCACTCGGAGCCCTTCCACCGCCCAAAAGCTGCTGCGAGGCTGACCTAGCAATATTCATAGTACTAGAGGTTCACGCCCACCAACGCGATAATAGATAATTATTCACGAGAACCAAGGTTGCTGCCACATCAGAAATTGGTTTAACCCAAATGCTATATTAGTCAGACATACATATAGACGAGTTCCAGCCTGCGACTAATGCACACCATCTAGTAAAAATTCATTTCATGAACTGAAAGGACATCTAACTGCCTCAAATAAAAAACATTCTTCTTCACCGATTGCACAACAAAAGTATCGAGTCTTTGTTGGGCTGCTGACAAATCTGCTATCTGAGTCCCAATTGCGAGGTAGAATTTCTGTGTTCAGCATTATGCCTCGAAGAAAATGTATGAGTTTTGCCACTATACTTTTGCGCACATTCCTCCCGATATTGAGAACTATGTAACCTGGAGGGTCCTCCACCTGTAGGAGAAATGTTAAATTGTCTTGTGGCCTTAAAAGGGTCAGACCGCCATACCCTTGCCACAACAGGGGAGCTTTCAGGTTGAGACTGCTCCCCGCTGCCCTTTTCACAATGAAAGACCCTACTATCCACCCAGACGGTATAACTGGAATAACATTAGCAGCAATTTATCTCTACTGCCTGCAAAAATGGCAATTTACTCAATGCACCAACATAAAATAAAACTATTGCTTTTGTAGACGCGAACAAACTTATCATTCTGCCCAAGATCCTCAAGGGATAAAACGTAACTACACCCATCAAAAGATGTGTCAATATCTCGTGCACATAGACTTAGTAAGTGTCTGAAAACCAACGACCTGACTATTGTGTTTGATCGATCGACCAGACCCGCTTAGCCGCTGCCCCAAGACGGAAACTATGCAAAGTATAGGCTTGCAGCTGAGGGTCTAAAATTCTAAGGGACTTCTTAAGCATTGTTGTGAATTGGTAATGCGTGAGGGATTGACCATTAAGGTGGCAAAACAAAGGATCTTACCAGGCTCGTCTGATGGCTAAGTACTCCCTAAGCATCAGGGTCCATGATTTTCTCAAGGTTTTGATTGGTCAGATTTGAGTTCTCAAGCTTTTGATTGGTCAGATTTGAGCCAGAGGCTCAAATATGACCAATCAAAAACTTGAGAACCAACTCAGACTCTACTAAACGTTTTATAAGCATGGACCCAGGACTGGACAAATTTGAGAGTGCTTTTGTCAGGTAAATTTTAAAGTCTGGCCTTTGCCCAATTGATCTGCTTTAGAAAAACGTATTGTAATTTGAAAAGCCAAATATTAGTTCATGTCTTAATCCTATTCCTTAATCTATTCTACACTATGCTTTATTCCATTCTCTACCCATCCACATTTATCCCATTCCTTTCCGTTCCTTATTCAATGGTCTATTCAATGTTCAATCCCATCTACAATATCCACATATTTGGTAATATTCCTATTCCTTTTGATTCAATTTCATTTTTATATCTATTATTCCCTTTACTATTATTAATACTAGTTATGTTATTTTAATTGTATTATGTTATTATTGTATTATTATCATTGTCAGTATTGTATTATTATTATCATCATTCTATCCTTTTTATAATTAATTCATGATGAATACAATATCTCCTTTGAACTTTATATTCTATGGTAAACTAAGTGCCTTTGCCAGGGTTGCCACAAACCAGAGGAAACAATATTCCCCGACACAAATTCAAATTTCCCTGACACATTACATAGCGAAGTTTGGTATTTTTGTCATAATTTCTGTAATTTTAATATATATTACATTCATGCTCGTTTTAAATTCTGTGACATTTGCCTATATTTTCAAATTTCATTGACTGTTCTCAAACTTCCCTGGAAATTCCCTGACCTTTATTTTATTTTGATTTTTTTTCAACTGACTTTTCCCCTACGCGTGGCAACCCTGTTTATCAGTGACCCATTAAGGTCAATTTGTGCAAGAAATGAACAGCATTTTAGCCCTATACACTACACCAAACAGAAGTATGTGCAGATCTTTCCAAGCTATGATTAGTTTATAGACTCTTAATACCACTACTGAACAGATGTATTTCATTTGCAAAATAAATTAGTCTGAAATTTAGGGCTACCTGAATATTGTTACAATAAAGTTGTATAAAAATGTTTTATGATTTTGAACTTTAATTTGGAAACAACTAAGATGCCCACAATGATGCAGGTCTTGTGAGCTATTATGAACAATGGTATCACAACTGAGCCAACTCACGCCCCTGTGCTGCCTAGGTGAAAGGCGAATAAAAGAAAAATATTTTAACTGTACGAGCTTTGGTTGGGTGTGCAGTGTTGCAACCTGAATTGTAATAACAACCGGAATTGTAATAAAATTTATTACAAAACTGGTTATGATGCGAAAACGTTATTACAATTGGTCGTTAACCTGAAGTGTAATAACAACCTGAAGTGTAATAAAATAATTTTGTGTCTGTATTTGTGTGTCTATGTGAGTATGAATGTGCGCACGTGCTAGTATGTTGATAGTATGTGTATGCGTGTAGTTTGTATGGGAGGGGCGCATGCGTGTGCGCGCATGTGTACATGTATGAAGTAAAACATCAGATATTCTAGAGGATAGTACAACGACTTAGAAAATTTTATTACAAAACTGGTTATGATGCGAAAACATTATTACAATTGGTGGTCAACCTGAAGTGTAATAACAACCTGAAGTGTAATAAAATAATTTTGTGACTGTATTTGTGTGTTTATGTGAGTATGAATGTGCGCACGTGCTAGTATGTTGATAGTATGTGTATGCGTGTAGTTTGTATTGGAGAGGCGCATGCGTGTGCGCGCATGTGTACATGTATGAAGTAATACATCAGATTTTCTAGAAGATAGTACAACGACTTAGACATTTTTATTACAAAACTGGTTATGATGCGAAAACGTTATTACAATTGGTCGTCAACCTGAATTGTAATAACAACCTGAAGTGTAATAAAATAATTTTGCGACTCTATTTGTTTGTCTATGTGAGTATGAATGTGCGCATGTGCTAGTATGTTGATAGTATGTGTATGCGTGCAGTTTGTATTGGAGGGGCGCATGCGTGTGCGCGCATGTGTACATGTATGAAGTAAAACATCAGATATTCTAGAGGATAGTACAACGACTTAGAAAATTTTATTACAAAACTGGTTATGATGCGAAAACATTATTACAATTGGTCGTCAACCTGAAGTGTAATAACAACCTGAAGTGTAATAAAATAATTTTGTGTCTGTATTTGTGTGTCTATGTGAGTATGAATGTGCGCACGTGCTAGTATGTTGACAGTATATGTATGCGTGTAGTTTGTATGGGAGGGGCGCATGCGTGTGCGCGCATGTGTACATGTATGAAGTAAAACATCAGATATTCTAGAGGATAGTACAACGACTTAGAAATTTTTATTACAAAACTGGTTATGATGCGAAAACGTTATTACAATTGGTGGTCAACCTGAAGTGTAATAACAACCTGAAGTGTAATAAAATAATTTTGTGACTGTATTTGTGTGTTTATGTGAGTATGAATGTGCGCACGTGCTAGTATGTTGATAGTATGTGTATGCGTGTAGTTTGTATTGGAGAGGCGCATGCGTGTGCGCGCATGTGTACATGTATGAAGTAATACATAAGATGTTCTAGATGATAGTACAACGACTTAGAAATTTTTATTACAAAACTGGTTATGATGCGAAAACGTTATTACAATTGGTGGTCAACCTGAATTGTAATAACAACCTGAAGTGTAATAAAATAATTTTGTGACTGTATTTGTGTGTTTATGTGAGTATGAATGTGCGCACGTGCTAGTATGTTGATAGTATGTGTATGCGTGTAGTTTGTATGGGAGGGGCGCATGCCTGTGCGCGCATGTGTACATGGATGAAGTAAAACATCAGATATTCTAGAGGATAGTACAACGACTTAGAAAATTTTATTACAAAACTGGTTATGATGCGAAAACGTTATTACAATTGGTCGTCAACCTGAAGTGTAATAACAACCTGAAGTGTAATAAAATAATTTTGTGTCTGTATTTGTGTGTCTATTTGAGTATGAATGTGCGCACGTGCTATTATGTTGATAGTATATGTATGCGTGTAGTTTGTATGGGAGGGGCGCATGCGTGTGCGCGCATATGTACATGTATGAAGTAAAACATCAGATATTCTAGAGGATAGTACAACGACTTAGAAAATTTTATTACAAAACTGCGCAAACGTTATTACAATTGGTCGTCAACCTGAATTGTAATAACAACCTGAAGTGTAATAAAATAATTTTGCGACTGTATTTGTATGTCTATATGAGTATGAATGTGCGCACGTGCTAGTATGTTGATAGTATGTGTATGCGTGTAGTTTGTATTGGAGGGGCGCATGCGTGTGCGCGCATGTGTACATGTATGAAGTAATACATCAGATGTGCTAGATGATAGTACAACGACTTAGAAATTTTTATTACAAAACTGGTTATGATGCGAAAACGTTATTACAATTGGTCGTCAACCTGAATTGTAATAACAACCTGAAGTGTAATAAAATAATTTTGTGACTGTATTTGCGTGTCTGTGTGAGTATGAATGTGCGCACGTGCTAGTATGTTGATAGTATGTGTATGCGTGTAGTTTGTATGGGAGGGGCGCATGCGTGTGCGCGCATGTGTACATGTATGAAGTAAAACATCAGATATTCTAGAGGATAGTACAACGACTTAGAAAATTTTATTACAAAACCGGTTATGATGCGAAAACGTTATTACAATTGGTGGTCAACCTGAATTGTAATAACAACCTGAAGTGTAATAAAATAATTTTGTGACTGTATTTGTGTGTTTATGTGAGTATGAATGTGCGCACGTGCTAGTATGTTGATAGTATGTGTATGCGTGTAGTTTGTATGGGAGGGGCGCATGCGTGTGCACGCATGTGTACATGGATGAAGTAAAACATCAGATATTCTAGATGATAGTACAACGACTTAGAAAATTTTATTACAAAACTGGTTATGATGCGAAAACGTTATTACAATTGGTCGTCAACCTGAAGTGTAATAACAACCTGAAGTGTAATAAAATAATTTTGTGTCTGTATTTGTGTGTCTATGTGAGTATGAATGTGCGCACGTGCTAGTATGTTGATAGTATGTGTATGCGTGTAGTTTGTATTGGAGGGGCGCATGTGTGTGCGCGCATGTGTACATGTATGAAGTAAAACATCAGATATTCTAGAGGATAGTACGACTTAGAAAATTTTATTACAAAACCGGTTATGATGCGAAAACGTTATTACAATTGTTGGTCAACCTGAATTGTAATAACAACCTGAAGTGTAATAAAATGATTTTGTGACTGTATTTGTGTGTTTATGTGAGTATGAATGTGAGCACGTGCTAGTATGTTGATAGTATGTGTATGCGTGTAGTTTGTATGGGAGGGGCGCATGCGTGTGCACGCATGTGTACATGGATGAAGTAAAACATCAGATATTCTAGAGGATAGTACAACGACTTAGAAAATTTTATTACAAAACTGGTTATGATGCGAAAACGTTATTACAATTGGTCGTCAACCTGAAGTGTAATAACAACCTGAAGTGTAATAAAATGATTTTGTGTCTGTATTTGTGTGTCTGTATGAATGTGCGCAAGTGCTAGTATGCGTATGCCTGTAGTGTTTAGTGGAGGGGTGCATGCATGTGCGCGCATGCATACATGTATGAAGTAATACATGAGTTATTCTAGACGATAGTACAATGACTTAGAAAATTTTATTACAAAACTGGTTATGATGCGAAAACATTATTACAATTGGTGGTCAACCTGAATTGTAATAACAACCTGAAGTGTAATAAAATCATTTTGTGTCTGTATTAGTTTGTGTGTGTGTGTGTATGAATGTGCGCAAGTGCTAGTATGTGTATACGTGTAGTGTTTAGTGGAGGGGTGCATGCATGTGCGCGCATGTATACATGTATGAAGTAATACATGAGTAATTCTATACGATAGTACAACGACTTAGAAAATTTTATTACAAAACTGGTTATGATGCGAAAACATTATTACAATTGGTGGTCAACCTGAATTGTAATAACAACCTGAAGTGTAATAAAATATGTTTGGGTCTGTATTTGTGTGTCTGTGTGTGTATGAATGTGCACAAGTGCTAGTATATGTATGCATGTAGTGTGTAGGTGATGGGCGCATGTGTGTGCGCGCATGTGTACATGTATGAAGTAATACATGTTACTTCATGAGTTATTCTAGATGATAGTATAACGACTTAGTAATTTTTATTACAAAACTGGTTATGATGCGAAAACATTATTACAATTGGTGGTCAACCTGAATTGTAATAACAACCTGAAGTGTAATAAAATAATTTTGGGTCTGTATTAGTTTGTCTGTGTGTGTATGAATGTGCGCAAGTGCTAGTATGTGTATGCGTGTAGTGTTTAGTGGAGGGGTGCATCCATGTGCGCGCATGCATACATGTATGAAGTAATACATGAGTTATTCTAGACGATAGTACAATAACTTAGAAAATTTTATTACAAAACTGGTTATGATGCGAAAACATTATTACAATTGGTGGTCAACCTGAATTGTAATAACAACCTGAAGTGTAATAAAATATTTTTGGGTCTGTATTTGTGTGTCTGTGTGTGTGTATGAATGTGCGCAAGTGCTAGTATGCGTATGCGTGTAGTGTTTAGTGGAGGGGTGCATGCATGTGCGCGCATGCATACATGTATGAAGTAATACATATGTTATTCTAGACGATAGTACAATGACTTAGAAAATTTTATTACAAAACTGGTTATGATGCGAAAACATTATTACAATTGGTGGTCAACCTGAATTGTAATAACAACCTGAAGTGTAATAAAATAATTTTGTGTCTGTATTAGTTTGTGTGTGTGTGTATGAATGTGCGCAAGTGCTAGTATGTGTATACGTGTAGTGTTTAGTGGAGGGGTGCATGCATGTGCGCGCATGTATACATGTATGAAGTAATACATGAGTAATTCTATACGATAGTACGACTTAGAAAATTTTATTACAAAACTGGTTATGATGCGAAAACATGATTACAATTGGTGGTCAACCTGAATTGTAATAACAACCTGAAGTGTAATAAAATAATTTTGTGTCTGTATTTGTGTATTTATGTGAGTATGAATGTGCGCACGTGCTAGTATGTTGATAGTATGTGTATGCGTGTAGTTTGTATGGGAGGGGCGCATGCATGTGTGCGCATGTGTACATGTATGAAGTAATACATCAGATATTCTAGATGATAGTACAACGACTTAGAACTTTTTATTACAAAACTGGTTATGATGCGAAAACATTATTACAATTGGTGGTCAACCTGAATTGTAATAACAACCTGAAGTGTAATAAAATAATTTTGTGACTGTATTTGTGTGTTTATGTGAGTATGAATGTGCGCACGTGCTAGTATGTTGATAGTATGTGTATGCGTGTAGTTTGTATGGGAGGGGCGCATGCATGTGCGCGCATGTGTACATGTTTGAAGTAATACATCAGATATTCTAGATGATAGTACAACGACTTAGAAATTTTTATTACAAAACTGGTTATGATGCGAAAACAGTATTACAATAGGTGGTCAACCTGAATTGTAATAACAACCTGAAGTGTAATAAAATAATTTTGTGTCTGTATGTGTGTGTCTGTGTGTGTATGAATGGTGCGAAAACATTATTACAATTGGTGGTCATGCTATCTATCAGTATTTTGGTGGTGGTGACGTCTTGTATGTTGCTTTGCCTGCTTGACTTCACTATAGGCTGGGTCCTAGTAGTGGTTACCGTAGTGTAGCAGAGTGTAAATTATCGTACATTTACTTAATGTAGGTTAGACAACTCATGTTGATACCAATTCAATGCTGTGGATTATCTTCTCTTACTTTTTACTTTTCTCCCTTTCCTTACGTTATCTTGTTCTATTTTTAAACTTGACTGACCACTGGATAGACTGACCTTTGACACGAGTTTTAGAGAATTTGAGCGGGAATATTATCAGCTGACCAGTGTTAGTTGTAGTTTGGCAGAGAAAGAAGAAGGTTCTTTTGGGTGTGCCTATATATGGTATTAATATAAGGTTAGTATAAATGGAGTTCTGGAATTGCATTTATTGTATATTTAGAATTATCTATTATGTTTATTATGCTAATACATAACGCATGTTGCATGATAACTTATGACTGTTATTTATTTGTTTCAGCTCACCCTTTTTAGAACAGAGCACAAAACCCAGAGATAGCCGTAGTAATAAAGCTGATATTAAGCAGAGACATTCTAAGCGTATTGTTTTAATACCCACGACAACCTACCCAGGTTACATTTGGCGCCCAACGGGGGACTGTGACTGTATGAGCTCCGAGTTCGATTCCCAGTCGTTCTCATACCCATAGAAATTCGGGACGAATTTCAACTTGCTGGGGGAGTATGTCACAGTGTGTAGGTTTATCATCACTTGTACGGCCTTGCTGTACAAGCGCGCTTTTATGGCGACGTGGTAGAGTGTTTGACTGCGAACCTGGCGACCCGGGTTCGATCCCGGGTCTGAGCGGGTATGTTTCTTTATAAGAACACCCGGTTACATTTTGGTCCCGCAAATTCTTGTTCTAATAGACAGCTTTGTTAAATTGTATCCGTTTTATAACCTAACGATCTAGATCCATATATTCCAAAATTTGCTTAAGCTAGGTTATTCTCTTACTTTCTCTTACTTTCACCCTAGCATTCGGTTGCAGGTGTATTGGTCATATGTAAAGTGGACTGATCCATTGTCAGGTGTACTGTTCATTATTCAATAGTAGGCAGGTTTAACTTTTGTGTATTGCAGCACGTGCTTTAGTGACAGTTCACAATTTACATGGCACATGTGGTTTCATTAGCGGTCACATGGTAGTCACGTGGAACTTTGCAGACAGTTATTCTGATTGGTTTCTCATTGACTTACACTTGGATATATTTGGACTTCATAGTTAGAAGTTGTTGTATTGAAGGTGTGTCCGGACATTTTGACATTGACCTTGACATTTAGACTGGAATTTACACGGGTATTATAAATAGACATTTGTACTTTTAGCTCAGACGTAAATAATCAACTACCCTTAGTCCGAATTCACCCTTAGCCTGACAAATATAATAAGTTTGTTTAGAGCTGTCATAATTATAACTTATTGAATTTTAGTGAGTTATAATTGATATTCGGGTATATTGAAGTAGTCCATATAGACTTTGTGCACATGCGTTGTTAAATTTGGTTGATGTAGCCAAGTTTCATAACTTATACTCCGTGCATACGTTTATATTTTGATACCGACTTGCGGATACGGTGTTGTACTGAAAATAAGGAAATAGAAAATATTCCGTTTCCATAGTTGTTTTCAGTCGACTTGCGTGATATATACGAAATTGCGATCAGGGATCCCCGCGCGGTTTTGTTTTTGCGATACGCGATATTTTTTTATTCAAACTTTTGCTTTTCACTGTGCAATTGCGTGACCCCAAATATGTCTAGAAAGGGTTAGATAGTGTTATTGTTGTGTGAATTCTAAAAGGACCTGGTATTTTGTTTTAGTTCTTTTTGGATCCTCGTTAAACAGTGTAGATCCACATAAATACGTGTTTGTGTTTACACAACTTCACTTACATACATGGTCTACAGTGATACACGCTTGTCATACATCTGTTGCTTTGACATACTTATATATAGTGTTGATTCACATTGATACATTGCATACAGTGTAGACCCATCCAAACAGATATTTTACACACTCAGATTTTACCATATCGTGTATTAAACACATTGAGCGTATCAGAGATGGATGTCTGTGAAGGTGAATCTCAGGAGCCTAGTGGGAATAGATTCACAAATGAGGAGGAAAGGCTGATCAGTGCTTTCAGAGGTCTTGGGGCTATCCCAAAGGTGCGATGTTCAGAAGATTTGGTATCATACTTTCGACATTATGAGTCGATGAAACCAAAAGCAAGTCATTTAACAGACCCCCCTGCTTATGGTGCCCCTCATCATTTCCCAAAGTTATCCCAGTTTCATGGAGGCGGAGGTAAAGGAGACGTGACGTGGGAGACATTTAAGTTTGAAATTGAGGCCTTGATGGCGGATGGTGTTTTTACAAGGGAACAACTTTTATTTGGGATCAGAAGAGCTGTTAGGGGAGAGGCTGGAGATATTGTACGAAGGCTTGGAGCAGGAGTAACCATTGGAGAGGTTCTTTCAAAGTTAGAGAGTACTTATGGTACAATAGAGAATAAAGAGAGTATATTGCGAAAGTTTTACTCATGCAAGCAGCAGGCAGGACAGTCTGTTACTGCATTTGCATCTCAGTTGGAAGAAATATTCGCTCAAGCAATCACACTTGGAGCTTTAGAACGTCACAATGATGACATTCTTAAACAAGTGTTGCACCAAGGTCTTAGCAGAGAGCTTAGACATCTATCCACCTACAAATGCGAGACAGTGAGAGATTATGATGCGTTTAAGATTGAGATAAGGAGATTGGAGGCTGAGATGAAAGAAGACTCTCACTCAGATGAGAAGAAAAGCTGTAAAGCAGCCGTTAACATAGATAAGCCTAGAAATAGTGAAACAGCAGAGCTAAAGGAGCTTATACAGCAGTTGAATAATAGAATAGAGAGGCTTGAGAAAGAGAAAGAAGCTGACACACAGAAACATACATATAGGAGAGGAGGGTTTGAACATAGGGGTTATGGCAGAGGACAGGAACATAGAGGGAATGGACGAGGTGGTTATAGAGGGAATCCCCGTGGAACTTATAAGCCTGTCAGACCGACTGGCGGAAGTACTTTTCAACCTACCTGTTATGGCTGTGGACAACGGGGTCATATGATAAAGGATTGTCCTCGGAATGAGGTTCCAACCTGTTTCAGGTGCAGTAATCAGGGACACATAGCCCGGAACTGCCCAAACTAGATGGTGCGTCTGTAGAGGGATCAGGCAGAGGCACTACATCAACAGATCCCAAATTGGTAGGCGATGTGAATGAGTGTAAAATCCAGGTTGAAGGCATTATCACACAAGCTTTGTTGGATACTGGGAGTTGTGTGAGTGTTGTGGCACAGTCATTCTATGAGGAAAACTTATCTCATATTCCACTTCAACAGTTGACTGAAATGCTCCATATTGAATGTGCTGATGGACAAGTTCTTCCATACTCAGGTTACATAGAGGCAAAGTTGATAATAGAAGTTGGTTTACCAGACCCCACAGAGCAGTATTGTTTGTTTTTGGTGGCCCCGGATACGAAATTTTCCACCAGGACCCCTGTCATTCTTGGAACGAATGTTATTTCAACCTTTATGGAGGAATGTAAAGAGAATATAGGTGAACAATTTCTTCAGAAAGCCAAATTGCACACTCCATGGTACTTGAGTTTCCGTACTATTGTCCTCAGGAACAAAACTTTGAAGAAGAACAAGGACAGAATAGCAATTGTAAGGAGTGCCATGCCTCACAAGGTTACACTGAAACCTAATGATACCATAAATATCAGTGCTTTCACAGATAAAGTGGTAGATTATCCTCATACGGCTGCTATTTTTCAACAGACCAAAGATGCTACTATACCAAGCTATATAGATGTGACACCTGGAGTTGTGAATTTTGATTGCAGCAAACGGGACGAAATCTGTGTTACATTGTCCAATCTATCTACCAATGTTGTAACCATTGCACCAAGAGCAATCTTATGTGAACTTCAGCCCGTGGTGATAACAAATAGCATTCAGACAACTCAACATACAGAAACAGAACTTGACAGAAAGAGAGAGCAGATTATTGAAAGTCTTAAGGTTGATGAAGGTCATATTTTGAACAAAGAGCAGATATGCCAGTTGAAAGATTTACTGCGTCAATTCAAAGATTTATTGTCTACTGGAGATACTGACATAGGTGAATGTAGCAAGATCAAACATCGCATAGATCTCATGGACGAAACGCCATTTAAGCAGCGTCATCGCAGAGTACCCCCTGGTATGGTGGACGAAGTGCGCCAACACTTAGAACAACTTTTGTCATGTGGAGTAATTAGACCTTCAAAGTCGCCATGGTGTTCCCCAGTAGTGCTTTGCAGAAAGAAATCAGGAGCCCTTAGGATGTGTGTTGACTATAGATTCTTAAATCAGAGAACAGTAAAAGACTCTTATGCATTGCCGAGAATCGAGGAAGTGTTTGATTGTCTTCATGGTGCCAAATATTTCACAACACTTGACATGAAGTCTGGCTACCATCAGATTGAAATAGAAGAGGAACACAAAGAAAGATCATGTTTCACTGTTGGTCCTTTAGGTCTGTATGAGTTTAACAAAATGCCATTTGGAATGACCAATTCTCCAGCTCTGTTTCAAAGAGTTATGGAACAGTGTCTTGCTGGTCTTACCATGAAGATATGCGTCATCTACATCGACGATTTGATCATTTTTAGTGATTCCTTTGAGCAGCACTTGGAGAGACTTGAGATAGTACTACAGAGACTTAGAGAGTTCAATCTGAAATTGGCCCCTGAGAAGTGTCATTTTTTCCAGCAGGAAGTCAACTTTCTTGGCCACATTGTCAGCGGTGAAGGTATTCAAACCGATCCATCCAAAACAGAGAAGGTGAAAAATTGGCCAATACCTACCAATGCAGAAGAACTGAGATCCTTTCTAGCTTTCGTTGGCTACTACAGACGATTCATAAAAGACTTCAGCAAGATTGTACGCCCTTTGTCAGATCTATTACCTCCAACAACTTCGAAAAAAGGACCAAAGAAGATACTTAAAGATTGGAAATGGACAAGTGAAGAACAAGATATTTTTGACAATCTGAAAGAAATACTTACAACGCCACCTATCCTAGCATATCCAGATTTTAAGACATCATTTGAACTCCATATCGACGCTTCAACAAAAGGCCTTGGAGCCATTCTATACCAACAACAAGAGGGTTTGAAAAGAGTCATCTCTTATGCAAGCAGATCATTAACGAAGTCTGAAAAGAACTATTCAGCTTACAAACTGGAATTTTTGGCGTTGAAATGGGCAGTGACTGAAAAGTTTTCTGAGTATCTTGTCAGTAATCATTTCATCGTGTTGACAGATAACAACCCTTTAACTTACGTTTTAACCTCTGCAAAGTTAGACGCCACAGGACAAAGGTGGGCATCAGCTCTTGGCCAATATAACTTTGATCTCAACTATAGATCTGGATTGAGGAATGTTGATGCTGATAAATTAAGCAGGTACCCACAGGAACAAATAGTCAATCGAGGAGAGGACTCAGTGAAAATAGACGATGCTTCTGTGAAAGCCATATGCAGTACAATTACAGCTGTTCCCTTTATAGAAACTCTTCCTGTAATGAGTACTAACATCATCGAGATGACAGAGGATCTTGGCAAACCGTTAGCTCAAATAGAAATGAGAGAAATCAGAGGTGCACAGAGGAGAGATTCAACGATAGAAAAATGGAGAAGAGCTGTCATTGACCAGAAAATTCCAACGAAAAACTTGACAAAGGAAGATCAAATAATGAAAAGATATTTTACTCACTTCAAAATGGTTCGCGGAATTCTATTTAGAACAGTCATGGAAAACGATCAAGAAATCAACCAATTAGTTCTTCCAGCAGTTTACAGGAATACAGTACTGACGGGTTTACACAATGATGTCGGCCATCCAGGTAGAGACAGAACTATGCGGCTGATACGAGAAAGATTCTTTTGGCCTGGAATGAGTAAAGATGTTGAGAAGTGGGTGACAAGCTGCAGTCGGTGTATTCGAAGGAAAACCTACCCCGAACGAGCTCCATTAGTTTCGGTTCATACAACATATCCACTGGAGTTAGTTTGCTTTGATTTCCTTTCCCTTGAATCTTGCAAAGGAGGATTTGGCAATATCTTAGTGATAACCGACCACTATACCAAGTATGCTTTGGCTATTCCGACTAGGAATCAAACTGCAAAGACCACAGCAGAAGCTTTTTATAACAACTTTATCGTCAACTACGGAATTCCAACCAGGTTACATTCGGATCAAGGACCAAATTTCGAATCAGAATTGATTTCAGAATTATGTAAATTAACCAACATGAAGAAAACTCACACCACTCCATATCACCCTCAAGGCAATTCAGGACCAGAACGCTTCAACAGAACATTGCTGAACATGTTAGGAACACTGGAGACTTCTCAGAAAACAGACTGGAAGAAGTACGTCAGTTCACTGTGCTTTGCATATAACTGTACGCCTCACGAATCAACAAAGATTTCTCCATACGAGCTAATGTTCGGCCGAAAACCAAAACTACCTGTAGATGCCATGTTTGAAGAAGCAACTGAATTAGTCAAACCAACAAACAAAACAGCAGAAGAATATATTCAAGATCTAAGAAAGAGAATGGATGTAACCAGAAAGATAGTTGATGACCATGTTGCCATTGCCAAAAACAGAAGCAAGAAATTGTATGACAAGAAAGCAAGAGCTGCTGAATTAGAAGTTGGAGATAAGGTACTGGTAAAGATCCTCGCACACCAAGGAAAACATAAGATAGCCGACAGATTTGAAGACCAACTGTATGTCGTTGTAGACAAGCCAAGAAAAGAAATACCCGTTTTCAGAGTAAAAGGAGAAGATACCGGTCAGATCAAGACCCTACACAGGAATCATCTTTGTCCTACATTATTGGATCCAGCAGGTGATCATACAGATATAGATACAGTGCAGAAGAGTCAGGAGAAAGTTGGCGAAGAGACAATGGAGAAAAAGACGGATAGAGTGCATGAGAGTGAATATGGTGACGTCACAGAAGATGGAGATACAGATGATGAGTCGGGATGTAGCTTTGTACTATGTACAAACAGACATGGGGACGCCCATGATCCAGTCAGTATGAGACCAGATGACATGCATGATCCTATAAGATCAAACCATACTCAGGATCCGGTCAGAGCAGATGATGTTACCCATGATAACATTAGAACAGGAATTGCTACACAAGAGCCTACAATACTGAATGGTGGCGATATCAGCACAGAACCAGAAGTTAATGCTGCTGATCCAGTCACAGCAGAAGTGGATGAACTAAACGTTGATCCTAGTGGACCGGAAGAAAGTGTAGAAACTGAAGATGAACACAGAGTAGAAACTGCTCAAGAGGATGGTGATGGACATAGAGATGAGGTTGAGGAGAGTTTATCTGGTGGCACTCAGCATGATGGAAATTGTCCGAGAGATAATGCTTTGGATGAGACAGAGATAGATAGACTCGGATGCGCTGAAGGAACAGTAGATATGGCAAAAACTCACGATGCACCTAAGAGTAAAAACAATGCAGAAGCTACACCAATACCAGCACCAAGAAGGTCAAGTAGAACTACAAGAATGCCTGAGAAATATAAAGATTTCCATATGTACAGCATGATACAAAGGTCACAGGATCCAAGATTACAAGCTCTTGACAGCTTGATGAGTTCAGGTGCACTACAGACCATGGACATGGAAATGACAAAGAAAGTATTAGACGCTGTGATGAAGTAATTCATTTTTGATAGCCCATGTTCATTGTTTTATTATTGTAATATATTTATTTGTCAGAGAAATGTGTTTTGTTATTTTAACATTTAAACATGTTTACCCTTATTTTGCTTGGAAGCAGTATTAATGTTTCGCAGGGGAGGAAAGCAATGATAATTTTGATAAACATGTCAGTAGTTTTGCAAATGGTTGAATTGGGTATTAACGTGAAGTGGTTATTGACATAAAGCTTGTAAGTAACGCAATTTTTGCAAAGAATTGTGAATGGTAAAGATATCTTTGAGGATTTGTTATAGGTGTTAGTTGTTTTATTGTAAAAGCGACTTCAGATGATATTCTTTTCGATTGAACGTATTTTCGTAATGAAAATCTGTTATCTACAACTTTATATAGCGTTAATGACGAGACGTCATTTTCAAGGCAGGGACGTGTGTAGCAGAGTGTAAATTATCGTACATTTACTTAATGTAGGTTAGACAACTCATGTTGATACCAATTCAATGCTGTGGATTATCTTCTCTTACTTTTTACTTTTCTCCCTTTCCTTACGTTATCTTGTTCTATTTTTAAACTTGACTGACCACTGGATAGACTGACCTTTGACACGAGTTTTAGAGAATTTGAGCGGGAATATTATCAGCTGACCAGTGTTAGTTGTAGTTTGGCAGAGAAAGAAGAAGGTTCTTTTGGGTGTGCCTATATATGGTATTAATATAAGGTTAGTATAAATGGAGTTCTGGAATTGCATTTATTGTATATTTAGAATTATCTATTATGTTTATTATGCTAATACATAACGCATGTTGCATGATAACTTATGACTGTTATTTATTTGTTTCAGCTCACCCTTTTTAGAACAGAGCACAAAACCCAGAGATAGCCGTAGTAATAAAGCTGATATTAAGCAGAGACATTCTAAGCGTATTGTTTTAATACCCACGACAACCTACCCAGGTTACAGTAGCACCCCCTAGACTTTTTTTCATGGGTACCAAATTGTTCGCTGGGGTCCTCACAACACATTTTGAGCATGCCCCCAAAAATAAGTTTGTCCCAGCTATGTTTTATTTAACGGTTTCCATGGTAACCCGAGGTAATTTTCGAAACTACCTTGGTTCAGAAAATGCGTCATAACTTTGCTTTTAGAAACAATAGAAGGACAAAACAAGTTCAAAATTAAAGCAGAGACATATAGCTTGAATATGATATATGATTTAATTAATATTCATAAATGCATTCTTATGAATATTAATGAAGAAGTAAAAAAAAATGCGTTTTTTTAGAAAAAAAAAAGTTTGTTGATTAGTCTGAGAGGCTTATAAATGCACAGAAATTATTGAATTCAGGTTTAAATTGTTTGTTTGGGTTCTCAGAACACATTTTGAATATTTCCCCAAATAATTTTGTCCCATCTATGTTTTATTTAACGGTTTCCATCGTAACCCGAGGTAAATTTCGAAACATCCTTGGTTCAGAAAATGAGTAATAACTTTGCTTTTAGAGGCAATAGAAGGACAAAACAAATACCAAAGTAAAGTAGAGACTTATAGCTTGAATGTGATATTGGATTTTATTAATATTCATAAATGCATTCTTATGAATATTAATGAGGAAGTAAAAAAATGCGTTTTTTAGAAAACAAATGAGTTTGTTGTTTAGTCTGAGAGGCTTATAAATGCACAGAAATTATTGAATTCAGGTTTAAATTGTTTGTTTGGGTTCTCAGAACACATTTTGAGTATTTCCCCAAATAATTTTGTCCCATCTATGTTTTATTTAACGGTTTCCATCGTAACCCGAGGTAAATTTCGAAACATCCTTGGTTCAGAAAATGAGTAATAACTTTGCTTTTACAGGCAATAGAAGGACAAAACAAGTACCAATGTAAAGCAGAGACATATAGCTTGAATGTGGTATTGGATTTTATTAATATTCATAAATGCATTCTTATGAATATTAATGAGGAAGTAAAAAAATGCGTTTTTTTAGAAAAAAGGAGTTTGTTGTTTAGTCTGATGGGCTTATTAATGCACAGAAATTATTGAATTCAGGTTTAAATTGTTCATTGGGGTCATCAGAACACATTTTGAGCATTCCCCCAAAGTAATTTTGTCCCATATGTTTTTTGAACGGTTTCCATGGTAACCCGAGGTAAATTTCGAAACATCATTGGTTCTGAAAATGCGTAATAACTTTGCTTTTAGATGCAATAGAAGGACAAAACAAAAACCACAGTAAAGCAGAGACATATAACTTGATTATGATATATAATTTTAATAATATTCATATATGATTGCTTATGAATATTAATGAGAAAGTATAAAAAAAAATCCGTTTTTTTAGAAAAAAGGAGTTTGTTGTTTAGTCTGATGGGCTTATTAATGCACAGAAATTACTGAATTCAGGTTTAAATTGTTCGTTGGGGTCATCAGAACACATTTTGAGCATTCCCCCAAAGTAATTTTGTCCCATATGTTTTTTGAACGGTTTCCATGGTAACCCGAGGTAAATTTCGAAACATCATTGGTTCTGAAAATGCGTAATAACTTTGCTTTTAGAGGCAATAGAAGGACAAAACAAAAACCACAGTAAAGCAGAGACATATAACTTGATTATGATATATAATTTTAATAATATTCATATATGATTGCTTATGAATATTAATGAGAAAGTATAAAAAATCCGCTTTTTTAGAAAAAGGAGTTTGTTGTTTAGTCTTAGAGGCCTATTGATGCATAAAAACTATTGACTGCAGGTTTAAATTGTTCGTCGGGGTTCGCAAAACACAATTTGAGCATCCCCCCAAAAAAAATAAAATAAAAAAATAAATAAGAATTAAACAATTGTTTCCTAGCTATGTATTTTAACGGTTTCCATGGTAACCCGAGGTAAATTTCTAAACACCCGTGGTTAAAAAATGCGTCATAACTTTGCTTTTAGAGGCAAAAAAGGACAAAATAAGAACCTAAATAAAGCAAAGACATATAACTTGAATATGATATGTAATTCAACTAATTTTCATAAATGTATTCTTATGAATATTAATGAGGAAGTAAAACAATCTGGTTTTTTGATTAGAAAAAAGGAGTTTATTGTTTAGTCTGAGAGGCCTATTAATAAACAAGAGTTATTGAATTCATATTTGAATGTTTTCATATGATCCTACATGGAAAATAAACTATCTTTGTTGCAGGTAATATTTCTATAAAGCATACATATCTCAGCTATTTTGCATATTATGTTCGTAAAGGAATAAGCAATTTTCTCTGAGCATTGTATTTAGTATTATTTTGAGTATAATATCTATTCTGTGATTTATTGTACGTAAAATACCAAAACATTGTACCAAAATAGACGAGAGCAGAGGATCATTACTTTGTGTATTTAATTGATTTGTTCATGTCTTTTGAATATAAATGCCATATTTATGAATATTAATGAGATGTAAAAATAAACACACTTAAATCAGCTGTTCTTATCTGTTATTTAATTAAAATCTAAAAACTCAAAGTTATTTAGTAGAATCCCCTCTCTCTGGAGAGAGGAGGCTGTCGACCTAGAGGGACACGATAACCCTCCTCTACAATAGAGAGGGTCAAAGGGTCCTGAGTGATAGTGCGCCACATTGATGAAGGGTCGGATCGGAAAGGGGCAGAAAGCGCGTGTCCCTAGGGATTGGTCCTAGAAGACCCAGAACCCCTAGGGCGGGAAGGGAAGGAACCCTGAGATGCCAGTCCTGAGTTAGGGGGAAAAGGGAAGGGTCCTAACCGGCTCTTGGCCGGCCCCGCTGAGAGGCAGAATAGGGTCTGGTTGTCTTACCTTTCTTGGGAGGTCCCGTAAGAGGCTTACATTCAACCTTAGGATTTAAAAAAACAGTCCCGAAGCGGGAGGGTTCCTGGTAGAAGCCCTGTCAGCTCTTTCTCCTTTGGGTTGCCACCGAAAAGTAGTTCGGAGGCAAAGAAATACGCCCACAGCTCGTCCTTCAACTTGTCCTGCAGACTAGAGGAAGGTGTCATGGCGACCGCGGAGCATATTCGCTGTCGATGTGGGACATTGACCCAAGGCCAGTTGGGTCGAACGGCCCAGATGGTATGAACGGCACTTAGTAACTTCGGATTCAAGCTCCACAGAGAAGGCCGCAGATATAAGGTCAATGTTTGAAGCGAACCACATCTGTTGGATGCAACTCCCGATGCTAAAGAGGTGAATGAGAGAGAGAGAGAGATGGAGAGAGAGAGAGAGAGAGAGAGAAATCGGGAGAGGAAGGCCTAATGCCCGCCATTGGGCTGTCGGAATCAAGTGAGGGGATCTGATAAAACATCCCAGGTCGATTTTCAATCGAAGCCAGGGAGCCCTTGCCCGTAAGAGTTTAGCGGACATGATCCACCCAGTTGCCGGGCTGGCACAAAAATCTTCGTCCAGGTCAGGCAAACGGGAAAGAAGTCCCCTGGAAGGAGAGACTCCCTAGATTTAATTAGGTTAGGGAGGTCCACTTTTTCGACTGACACTAGCACGGAATAGGATAGAGGACCCCTGTGAATAGGAGTCGGGGGTCTAGAGCAGACAGAGGGTGGGAGGATTCTAAAACAATCTTCACACACCTTCTCAATAGAAAAATATTGATGTTCAGAATATTCTAAAGAAGAAGAGGACTAAGCCCCGTCTAAATCTGAGTGAGAGGCTTCATATTCTGATTCCCTTAAAAAATAGGATCATCCCTAGGAACCATAATGGACAAAGTATCTTCCTGTTTTCCCTCAGAATCCGCCCTGGTGAACGACACGGATGGCAGCACCCGGGAGGAGTGGGGCCCGCCACAGACATAGAAGTGTGGACTGTGTGTTCACGTGATAGCTATTCTCCCTCTAGGGATGAACTCACAACATGCTCTGAGTGGGGTGTAAGCCAGAACGGGCTTGGGGGAGGGGAATGGGGATCACTGAGGGGGAGTCCAATGACCTTGCTGGTCAGGTCGCCAGTAAGGTGAAGCTTGCTGGTTCACAGAATGAGTGTCGGCTAGCGAGAGTGACCAGCAGGCGAATCTGAGGAGGAAGAGCGATGTCTTCGCATAGAAGAGTAATGGTAAGACCTCGATCTGCGCCTGCGATGAGAGAGTTGCGGCTGCCGGTCCCCATTAGAAGAATAAGAAGGTTTTTTGACGCCTCCTACGGGGTGGGGTGGGATGGGGGCTGGGGGAGTACGAAGTGTACTCAGAAGACAAGCTTCCTGTTGACTTTCACCACTGTAATGCGGTGTAGAGACAGAATGCCCAGTAGAAAACTAACAACTGGGGAATCGACTGCACCACAGGGACTGTTGACGAAAGAGATTTTAAAGAAAAAGCAGGCTTCTTCTGAACTTTAGAAGACAATGATTTGTCTGTTGCTAGGGAGTCGCTGACCAAAGAGAAGAATACTTCTTCCGTCGGGCAGCAAGCTCCCACGTCTCCCATGTCCAGACCGATGAAACTGGACAGGGAGCTGAAGCGGAGCATCCGCAGCAGGCCAGACACACTTAATGAGTTGTCCAGCCTGCAGCGAAATGCCCGCAAGAAGTCTTGAGTTGCTCTGGCATGCTGTGGTAAATAATCAAGCAAATGCATAAGACATCGCGAGTAAGTTCGAAGTCACGCAAGGCTAATATGGGTAAACATAAGCTGATGATTGCAGCCGAGATGCTATATATATTTTCTATTGTATTTCAAAACACTCATAAAAGTAATATTTCTTCATAAAACATGCATGAGGCTCAATTCCTCCGCTGTATTTTCTTACAAAAAATGTGTTGTTCACATACATGTATATTGCAATATAATAGAAAAACTTACTTTCCTACAACAGTTTACATTCTCATTAATATCCATGATTTTGAAAATAATATACATTATCAACATATTTATATACATGAACATCAATATCTCTGATTCAGTCAGTATCAATCCCTGTACTGGTTAACTAAAATAATCTCAGATAAAAAGAACAGCTCATTCAAGTGTGTTTATTTTTACATCTCATTAATATTCATAAATATGTATTAATATTCAAGAACCCAAAGTAATGACCCTCTGCTCTTGTCAATCTTTGTTCAATATCTGGTATTTTACGTAAAATAAATAATAGAAAAGATAGTACACTCGAAACAATGCTACATATAGTGCTTATGTTAAATTGCTTAATCATTTACGCACGTTATATGCAAATTAGCTTAAATATACATGTTTTTAGAAATATTACATGAACCAACGATGTTTTTTTCTTTGTATGATGATATTAAAACATTTAAACCTGCATTCAATAACTCTTTGCATATTATTAGGCCTCTCAGATTAAAAACAAACTCGTTTTACTAAAAACGCATCTTTTACTTCCTCATTAATATTCATAAGAATGCATAATGAGTATTAATAGAATTACATATCGTATTCAAGCTTTATGTCTCTGCTTTACTTTGGTTCTTGTTTTGTCCTTCTATTGCCTCTAAAAGCAAAGTTATGACGCATTTTCTTAATCAAGATAGTTTCGAAATTTACCTCGGGTTACCATGGAAACCGTTTAATAAAACATAGCTGGGTAACAATTATTTTGGGGGAATGCTCAAAAAGTGTTCTGAGGACCCAAACGAACAATTTAAACCTGAATTCAATAATACGTGTGCATTATTAGGCCTCTAAGACTAAACAACAAGCTCATTTTTCTAAAAAAGGATTGTTTTACTTCCTCATTAATATTCATTACAATGCATTTATGAATATTAATAAAATCATATATCATATTCAAGCTATAAGTCTCTACTTTACTTTGGTATTTGTTTTGTCCTTCTATTGCCTCTAAAAGCAAAGTTATTACTCATTTTCTGAACCAAGGATGTTTCGAAATTAACCTCGGGTTACCATGGAAACCGTTTAATAAAACATAGATGGGACAAAATTATTTGAGGAAATACTCGAAATGTGTTCTGAGAACCTAAACGAACAATTTAAACCTGAATTCAATAATTTCTGTGCATTTATAAGCCTCTCAGACTAAACAACAAACTCATTTTTTTTTCTAAAAAAACGCATTTTTTTTAATTCTTCATTAATATTCATAAGAATGCATTTATGAATATTAATTAAATCATATATCATATTCAAGCTATATGTCTCTGCTTTAATTTTGTACTTGTTTTGTCCTTCTATTGTTTCTAAAAGCAAAGTTATTACTCATTTTCTGAACCAAGGATGTTTCGAAATTAACCTCGGGTTACCATGGAAACCGTTTAATAAAACATAGATGGGACAAAATTATTTGAGGAAATACTCGAAATGTGTTCTGAGAACCTAAACGAACAATTTAAACCTGAATTCAATAATTTCTGTGCATTTATAAGCCTCTCAGACTAAACAACAAACTCATTTTTTTTTCTAAAAAAACGCATTTTTTTTAATTCTTCATTAATATTCATAAGAATGCATTTATGAATATTAATTAAATCATATATCATATTCAAGCTATATGTCTCTGCTTTAATTTTGTACTTGTTTTGTCCTTCTATTGTTTCTAAAAGCAAAGTTATGACGCATTTTCTGAACCAAGGTAGTTTCGAAAATTACCTCGGGTTACCATGGAAACCGTTAAATAAAACATAGCTGGGACAAACTTATTTTTTGGGGCATGCTCAAAATGTGTTGTGAGGACCCCAACGAACAATTTGGTACCCATGAAAAAAAGTCTAGGAGGGGGTGCTACGGTAACTACTACTAGGACCCAGCCTATAGTGAAGTCAAGCAGGCAAAGCAACATACAAGACGTCACCACCACCAAAATACTGATAGATAGCATAACCACCAATTGTAATAATGTTTTCGCATCATTCATACACACACAGACACACAGAGACACACAAATACAGACACAAAATATTTTATTACACTTCAGGTTGTTATTACAATTCAGGTTGACCACCAATTGTAATAATGTGTTCGCATCATAACCAGTTTTGTAATAAAAATTTCTAAGTCGTTATACTTCCGTGACGTTAAGTATATTATAGTTGTTATGCACTGATGAAGATGTAAATCGAAACATGTATGCAGTAAAATAAAAAATGTGTTGGTTGTTAATTTATCCCATATTTAAGTCGTTATACTATCATCTATAATAACTCATGAAGTAACATGTCTTACTTCATACATGTACACATGCGCGCACACGCATGCGCCCATCACCTACACACTACATGCATACACATACTAGCACTTGTGCACATTAATACACACACAGACACACAAATACAGACCCAAAAATATTTTATTACACTTCAGGTTGTTATTACAATTCAGGTTGACCACCAATTGTAATAATGTTATCGCATCATAACCAGTTTTGTAATAAAAATTTCTAAGTCATTGTACTATCATCTAGAATAAATCATGTATTACTTCATACATGTACGCATGCGCGCACATGCATGCATCCCTCCACTAAATACTACACGCATACATATACTAGCACTTGCGCACATTCATACACACACAGACACACACATACTGACACAAAATTATTTTATTACACTTCAGGTTGTTATTACAATTCAGGTTGACCAACAATTGTAATAATGTTTTTCGCATCATAACCAGTTTTGTAATAAAAATTACTAAGTCGTTATACTATCATCTAGAATAACTCATGAAGTAACATGTATTACTTCATACATGTACACATGCGCGCACACGCATGCTCCCATCACCTACACACTACAGGCATACACATACTAGCACTTGTGCACATTCATACACACACAGACACACAAATACAGACCCAAAAATATTTTATTACACTTCAGGTTGTTATTACAATTCAGGTTGACCACCAATTGTAATAATGTTTTCGCATCATAACCAGTTTTGTAATAAAAATTTCTAAGTCGTTGTACTATCATCTAGAATATCTGATGTTTTACTTCATACATGTACACATGCGCGCACACGCATGCGCCCCTCCAATACAAACTACACGCATACACATACTATCAACATACTAGCACGTGCGCACATTCATACTCACATAGACATACAAATACAGTCGCAAAATTATTTTATTACACTTCAGGTTGTTATTACAATTCAGGTTGACGACCAATTGTAATAACGTCTTCGCATCATAACCAGTTTTGTAATAAAATTTTCTAAGTCGTTGTACTATCCTCTAGAATATCTGATGTTTTACTTCATACATGTACACATGCGCGCACACGCATGCGCCCCTCCCATACAAACTACACGCATACATATACTATCAACATACTAGCATGTGCTCACATTCATACTCACATAGACACACAAATACAGACACAAAATTATTTTATTACACTTCAGGTTGTTATTACACTTCAGGTTGACGACCAATTGTAATAACGTTTTCGCATCATAACCTGTTTTGTAATAAAATTTTCTAAGTCGTTGTACTATCATCTAGAATATCTGATGTTTTACTTCATACATGTACACATGCGCGCACACGCATGCGCCCCTCCCATACAAACTACACGCATACACATACTATCAACATACTAGCACGTGCGCACATTCATACTCACATAGACACACAAATACAGACACAAAATTATTTTATTACACTTCAGGTTGTTATTACACTTCAGGTTGACGACCAATTGTAATAACGTTTTCGCATCATAACCAGTTTTGTAATAAAATTTTCTAAGTCGTTGTACTATCCTCTAGAACATCTGATGTTTTACTTCATACATGTACACATGCGCGCACACGCATGCGCCCCTCCCATACAAACTACACGCATACACATACTATCAACATACTAGCACGTGCGCACATTCATACTCACATAGACACACAAATACAGTCGCAAAATTATTTTATTACACTTCAGGTTGTTACTACAATTCAGGTTGACGACCAATTGTAATAACGTTTTCGCATCATAACCAGTTTTGTAATAAACATTTCTAAGTCGTTGTACTATCTTCTAGAACATCTGATGTATTACTTCATACATGTACACATGCGCGCACACGCATGCGCCTCTCCAATACAAACTACACGCATACACATACTATCAACATACTAGCACGTGCGCACATTCATACTCACATAAACACACAAATACAGTCACAAAATTATTTTATTACACTTCAGGTTGTTATAACACTTCAGGTTGACCACCAATTGTAATAACGTTTTCGCATCATAACCAGTTTTGTAATAAAATTTTCTAAGTCGTTGTACTATCCTCTAGAACATCTGATGTTTTACTTCATACATGTACACATGCGCGCACACGCATGCGCCCCTCCCATACAAACTACACGCATACACATACTATCAACATACTAGCACGTGCGCACATTCATACTCACATAGACACACAAATACAGACACAAAATTATTTTATTACACTTCAGGTTGTTATTACAACTCAGGTTGACCACCAATTGTAATAACGTTTTCGCATCATAACCAGTTTTGTAATAAAAATTTCTAAGTCGTTGTACTATCATCTAGAACATCTTATGTATTACTTCATACATGTACACATGCGCGCACACGCATGCGCCTCTCCAATACAAACTACACGCATACACATACTATCAACATACTAGCACGTGCGCACATTCATACTCACATAGACACACAAATACATACACAAAATTATTTTATTACACTTCAGGTTGTTATTACAATTCAGGTTGACGACCAATTGTAATAACGTTTTCGCATCATAACCAGTTTTGTAATAAATTTTATTACAATTCCGGTTGTTATTACAATTCAGGTTGCAACAGTGCAGTCATGTAAATATTTCTAGATATCAGAAAGCATCCGACCGTTCTTCAATATTAGTAATGCCTAGATATTTGCCGGGGCCATTGCCAGTACGCCCCATGACTAAGCCCCCTGACTAATGGCCAGTATGGTCCCCGAAACAATGTGCAGTGGACTCGGGAAGAAGGGTGTATCTTGACAGACTGGCCCTGTGAGATATAGAATATAGTTATTGTTGTATTTTGAACAATTAACCCTTCGCTTGCTGAATTTTAAAATACATTTCTCCGTCTTTACCCATGCCCTGTTGAGTAATTACATATATCTTCACTGTGTACAAGTGAATCGCTGTGCAATCACTGCTGTGGAGTGCACTGGTTGCACAATCAACTTGTAAAATAGTGCAGACCCTGATGAGACATCTCCTGCAGGAGCTGTCTCATCTGGGTCTTCACTATTTACAGGTATGTATATTGACGTGAATAACAAGCGAATGGTTAAAAGAACACGGGAAAGCAGATATAAGGTTTTATGCAAAGTTAGCGATAATACACGTTTGTTTCGGACAATAACATCTGCTGTGTCACTTTGGACAGTCGTTAATCTCGCCCTTCGGGCTCGTAAACAACAGCCTCCCGGGACACTGCAGATGTTATTACCCGTGAAACGTGTATTAACCCTCTTTTAACCAAAACGTGTATTAACCCTCTATTGACCGATTTGTTTATAACTGTACTATATAGTATATACAAAGGAATGTTTATCGTGACAGAAACTGTACAATAAGATCTACATTATTTCATAAGCAAACAGAGCAGACCCCGGTCATGCGGCTCCTAAAGGAACCGTTTGATCTGGGTCTACTCTGTTTGCAAAGGCGGAAAATGCGTATTTTATGGATAGCACGGTTAAACTCAGACGTTTTATAAACTCGGGTACGCCATTGCCACAACACATTCCGATATCCTATGCGCTTATAACTCAAGACCACCGTCTGTCAACAACTCCGGAAATAGCTAGGTAAAACTACTAAGCGAAGCGAAGAAAGTGATAAATTTGACCAACACCATGTAAGACAATCCTTTGTTATTTTAACTCTCATTATCTTAACCATCATATATCCCACTCAGAGTTTAAACTCTTGCATAAGTTGGCAATATCAGAATATTTAACCTGTAAAAGGCTTTCCTAGTAGCGAGGAAAAGTCAACGCCACTTGATATTTGGGTCTTATTCAAGGAAACTTGTATTTGTATATTCATGAAATAACTGTCGAATCGAAGCATATGATGGTTTTGTTTTATGTACCAAAATTGTATCTTTCGATACGTTGTGTGAGAAGATATTGCAAAATTCATATGTAGGATTGTGTACGGCGAATAGTTGTTACGGTGTACGGCGAATAGCGTTTCTGGTGATTTTTAGTATACGGCGAATAGCTTCAACAGTTATCGAAAGAAAATGCTTTAAATAAGGATGGTATCTTAATCGACAGTGTCGAACAAGGACCCGTGAGTTAAATTACATTAATAGGCCACTTAACAATTTAAGAACATTGCTTTAGAGTTGGTCAATGTGCTCATTCAAGTTGAAGTTCTATTCTTAAGTGTATTACTTATGGATTTTCATGAGTACGTTTCCTGCTTTATGACAGCCATCCGAAAGCAAATAGAGCAGAGAAATGAATCTGGTCCTATTATGTTTGCAAAGGCTCAGATGTGTGTTTCTATACAGAAAAGGCATGATATTTGTTTCTGGCAAAGAATATAGTAGAACCTGTCTTAACCGACCATCAAAAAGGTCCAATTATGGGTCTGTAAGGCAGGTGGTAGCGTAATACAGGCTACAATTAATACAGAAAGTTCCTATGAGCTTTCTGCACTACTTTTTCCTTGTTTTAAGTAACCACCTGCTTTTAAGACTCATATGTTCAATATATGTATGTATATACAGTTACTTTTCATCGTATTAACCCCTTTCTACTAAAGAAATTTAATAAGAATTATTTAACTCTTTACCTGTTCAATATTTATGCAAGAATAATGTCTGATTGAGGACTGATTGATAAGTCGCGAGCTTTGTATTGAAGGAGTTAAGCAGGGGTGTCCTTTTTCTGCCCTACTATTCCCTGACTATTTAAGGCGAAGACTGATGTCATGTGGTCAGTTAATGCCAAAGAGGTAGCACTCTCAAGTCAACAAGGTACTTGATTGGTGTGTGCATGAGTGTGTGTGCGAGTGTGTGTGTGTGTGTGTGTGTGTGTGTGTGTGTGTGTGTGTGTGTGTGTGTGTGTGTGTGTGTGTGTGTGTGTGTGTGTGCGTGCGTGCGTGCGTGCGTGCGTGCGTGCGTGCGTGCGTGTATGTGTGTGTGCGTGCGTGCGTGCGTGCGTGCGTGCGTGCGTGCGTGTGTGCGAGTGTGTGTGTGTGTGTGTCGGGGGGGGGGGGGGTTAAAATATTGATTTTTTTCAAATCATTGTTTACACGGGATTCTCTCATTGCAATTAATATAGCAAAATTTCTTGTTTAGACCAAACACCAGTCTTTTCAAATACAAAGTGATTAATAAACTAATTCTTCATTCATACATATATCTTGTGGTATCCGAATTTCGTGAATGCTCGGATGCATGCAACAGTAATTGAAACTAAAATGTTCAGACCTAGAAATTCACTTACACATCTTTAAGGAGCGTAGCTGAATCCAAATATAGTTTAAACACCGTGGCTATAGGGGCCCGGGAGCTTGCTCCCCGGGAAAATTTAGAATTGAGTGGTTTCAAAAAGTGACTTTTACAGAGGCGTCAATTGGAGGAGTGGGTTAAATCTTACATGACAAGACAGAACGTTTATCAAAGTATATCCCTACTTGGCCTTCGAGTGTTGTTCCATTTTGGCCATACTAGTTAATGTTTTCACCTATCATTGATGTTACACACGTGCTTAAATGCGTGTCGCTAGCTACGCCCCTGCCATTAGAAGTTGGCTTTAGTCTTCGCGGCTGACGTTGAAATGTTTGATCCACTGCAAGTGCACTTCTTCACTGCGAGAAATGGTGTGCAGTTTGTAAGGCTCCCAACACGGGCAGTTTTTATGCAGATTTTTTGCACCATTTATAAAGTTTCTTTTGATTGTTATTGCAATAAAAAGCAGCATATCACTTCCCTGAACTACTTTCGTATGGCATTATATTATATAAGTTATTATTCTATACTAATTCCTAAAATATCGGTCATAAAACAAATCCATACAATCTAAAATCTTTATTTATCAGCAAAACTTAACAGTACCATAATGACGGAGAGTATTCATGAGCACTTAATTCTGTAATCATTGTTATGTGCAGATCCGTCAAAACCGAAAGTAGCGCAATAGTAGATGTGGATACTCTGCCATTTGTGCCTTCTAAAAGTTTCCTCATTTGCTATTGCACAACCTACATTTTAATTCTAGATCAATGGCATTTTCATGATAGACATGAGGTGTCAGTTTATTTTCTTCGCACTAACCTTAGGGAACGATTATAAGTAAATTTTAGCCGTAAAATGCCGCACACCACGCAAGCTATTTGCCGAGCAGTCTTCATAACGGTAAGATATATTACTATTCGCCGTACACATCGGAGGCTATTCGCCGTACAATATTCATACCGCATTTATCTATTCGCCGTACACACACCTTGTTTTTCTTTTATCAAATTCAAAGCCAATTTTGATCGTATTCTGCAATCAACGCTGGCATAAGAGTGTATTGGCTGTGTGATGACAAGGAATGTGTGAAATCGTGTGTCAGAGGATTAGAAAAGCGATTGCGAACACGTTTTTGACCTCTTCGCTGCTATCTCGGTTGTACTAATCCGAGAATAATGCACCCAAAATGATTTACATACGTGAATTTGAATTGATCAGAAACCATGTAATCATTGGTTGATCTATCTACCAGTAATATCAAACATTGCAATGCTAGAATATGTCATAATCTATATAAATATATCGAATTACTAATTCACAGTCAATGAACTTTCGCTTCACTTAGTAGTTTTACCTAGCTATTTCCGAAGTTGTTGACAGACAGTGAAGACCATAGGTTTCTATCGAGCACCCCCGCTCACGCTATTTATATGTACAGTCGAACTTCGATAACTCGAACTTCAAGGGACCATACAAATTAGTTCGAGATAACAGTAGTTCGAGTCATCAGATTTCTAATCTGAACAATTTTTCAAGGCCACAGTTTAATGCAGACCTAAAGTAATGCTGAAAGCTCCTACAGGAGCTTTCAAAATTACCTTAGACCTGTATTAAGTTGTCACATGTGTTTTTAGATATCTGTATTGTAAGTTTTGGAAGGACTGAAATTTTTGTTCGAGTTATCCAAAAGTTCGAGTTATCAGAGTTCGAGATATCGAAGTTCAATTGTATCTACAAAAGGAGAAGTCCTAGATTCTCAAACGATAACCTAGATTTACGATTACATTTGATTTACATACTCCAGCGTGTATCATTCATAGATTTAGGTGTATCATGTTGTTGGATTTTATTTTATAGATCTACAGTATAACCTCTCTATAACGGTCACTAAATTACATCAAGTATTTTGTGTTAAAGGCAGGTGGTTGCTTAAAGCAAGATGAATGTAAAACAGAACGCTCCTATAGGAGCGTTCTGTTTTACTTTCCCCTTGCTTTAAGCAGCCACCTTTCGTAAATACCAACTAATTAACACAATTTAGTTGCCGTTATAGAGAGATTTTACTGTATATGGAAGTAAAGAAAATCCAGATTAACCCGTTTCCTTTTGAATATTCATGAAAGAAATACGGACTGTATGCATATTAATTAGCTGAAACAAGGGAATGGTTTGCCCTAGAAGAAACTGTAGAATCAAATCTATATTGTTCAATAAGCAAAATGCACAGGGCCTGATATTATTCTATAAGCAAACAGTGCAGACCTGGTCAGGCCGTTCCTACATGAGGCGGCTGATCTTGGTATACTCTGTTTGCAAAGGCGCGAAGAAGCATCTCGTTGTGGAAAATGTTTGATATTAACCCTTTACTTCATGAATATTCATGGAAGAAATAATGACATCATGAATATTTATTAGCTGAGATGTTTTATAATGGCATATATACACAGGATTTTTTTTGTTTTTGGTAGAAACTGTAGTCAGCTCTACAGTTGAACTTCGATATCTCGAACTCGGATAACTCGAACTTGCGGATAAATCTTACAATACAGAATTGCTCTAAAATGTATCACTACGCATATCTAGAAACACATTTCACAGCTTAATGAAGGTCTACAGTAATGCTGAAAGTTCCTACAGGAGCTTTCAGCATTACTGTAGACCGGCATTAAGCTGTGCTTTTGAGAAATTGTCCAGATCAGACATCGGATAACTCGAACTCCTGTTATCTCGAACTAATTTATATAGTCCCTTGAAGTTCGAGATATCGAGTATAATAATTTCGTACGCAAGTAGAGCGGACTGATCAGACGTCTACTACAGGAGTCCTCTGATCTAGGTATACAGTAGAACTCCTCTAATGCGACCACTTAATGAATAAACATGGGTGTCTTCATAAGCAGGTGATTGCTTAATGCAGGACAAAAGTAATGCAGAAAGCTCCTCTAGGAGCTTTCTGCATTACTTTTGTCCTGCATTAAGCTACTACCTGCCTCTACCATCCATAATATAAACGTGTTCATATAATAACTTCATATAAACGTGTTTGCCAATGGAATTTGAAAGATCCGTTTCTTTACTTTCTAAAATGGCGACATATTTCATTATAACTATTTGCAAATTCCCAGCCATGTCCCGCGTAACATCATAGCTGTTCAATGAGCCAATGCCACCACTCGGAACACCTCGACTATTTCTATTCTATATTCCGAACTCTGACGGAATACGGCGAGTAGTTACGATTGCCAATGCCACCTAATTTTAGCCCATTCTCGCATATGCTCTGTTTAGACACAATCTCTTTGGATAAATCTACCGAAAAGAGGCATTTACTAGAGAAAAAGGAAAGTTTTAGAATTATGTAGCTTCGAAACCATTGTGATAAACAGAGCATTTGCTCCTATGGAGCAAAAACTCTATTTATCTCAATTATTTCAGGGAGTGACTTTTACAGAGGCGTAAAAAGGCGTCAATATGCGGGAATGGGTTAAAACTCAACAAATTTACACACAAAATTAACATCTGTTCCACTAACCAAAGTGCACTTAAATTGTTACATAATTACGGTTAACTATATCGCCGCTACAGGCGAATCACTGACGACTTTTGCAAACGGTTTGGACTCAGTGAAATCGCTGAGAGTACTCTATGTTTCTACAGTAAAACCTCTCTATAACGGCAACTAAATTGTGTTAATAAGAGGGTATTTAGGGCAGGTGGCTGCATAAAGCAAGCTGAAAGTAAAACAGAACGCTCCTGTAGCGTTCTGTTTTACTTTCACCATGCTTTAAGCAGCCGCCTGCATTTAATCAAAGGGGTCTGGACCTCTTCATGGTGGTCTATATGTACTTTATAATAACGTTATTATAAAGTCCATATAGACCCTCATGAAGCGGTTCAGACCCCTGTGCATTTAACACAAAATATTTGATGTAATTTAGTGGCCGTTATAGAGAGGTTTTACTGTATATGGGTTAGCCTGCAAATGAAAATTACAGCCTGTCTGTCTCTGTCATGGGCTAACTGTGGCCACAGTTTGGATCCAGATTAGTAACTATTTCTGCGTTTCATCAGGACTTTGACTATAATAAAACTCTTCGAAACAAGACGTTAACTCTTCGCTTGCTATTCACGTCAATATACCTTCCTGTAAATAGTGAAGACCCAGATGAGACAGCTCCTGCAGGAGCTGTCTCATCAGAGTCTGCACTATTTACAAATTGATTGTGCAACCAGTACACTCCACAGCAGTGATTGCACAGAAAAATAATTGTAGACAGTGAAGATATGTGTAATTATACAACAGGGCATGGGTAAAGAAGGAGAAATGTATTTTAAAATTCAGCAAGAGAAGGGTTAATTTCAGTATAAATATCGGTCTTGGAGTAGCTGTAGAATCAGATCTATATTATATCAAATGCAAACAGAGCAGACTCTGATCAGACGCCTCGTATAGGAGCTGTCAGATCTCGGTCTACTTTGTTTGCAAAGGCGTAGAAAGAGGTATTTATGGAGTAAAGGAGTAAGACATGGTGACACCATTAATACTAATTAGATTAATTTTATAATAGTATACAAACACGTGACATTTTGGCTCCGGCAAAGACTTCAGAATCCTATCTATATTATACCATATGCAAACGGAACAGACCCTGATCAGACCCTGATCCTTTTAGAGCTGTCTGATCTGGGTCTACTCTGTACGCAAAGACGTGAAACGACGGTTATATGAAGGGAAAGTGTTAACATCAAGGTTGACTATATATGAGCTGAAACAAGTCTGGTTTTAAAATGTTACGTTTGTCAAGGATAAATCCCCCCCCCCCGCCCCCCACACACTTTTTGACCTACACAGGTACATATTGATATATCTATTGATAAAGAAATTAGATTCATGATGGTGTCTACATTTTTTTTATCTTCTTGTCATAAACATATCCTAAGGCGAAATATTAGTGCAGTTAGTAGTATAGTGGCAGTTCATGTATCTCTGTGTGGCGGCATAGTACTTCACAGTTCATGTATCTCTGTCTGGCGGAATAGTACAGTAGAACCCCTCTAATGCGACCACTTAATAAATACACATGGTTGTCTTTAATTGCAGGTGGTTGCTTAATGTATGGCAAAAGTAATGCAGAAAGCTCCTCTAGGAGCTTTCTGCATTACTTTTGTCCTGCATTAAGATACCACATGCATTTAGCACCCATAATTATACCTCTTTTAGGTGGTCGCATTAGCGGGACTTCACTGTATTGAAAGGCACAGATAGGCCTGTACTTAAAAAGTGTTCGTTTGTAATATTTGATACGTCGCATAGATAACTAACAAGCGAAAAGTCGAGTATTTTCATTAACCATTCCCCTATTGAATTTTCATGTAAGAAAAGAATGTCATCATGAATATTTATGAGCTGAATGTTTACAATGTTGATTGATTAAAGGGTTCTTTTTTTTTGCTGTGGTAGACACTATATAATATGATCTCCAGTAAAACCTCTCTATAACGGTCACTGAATTGTATTAATTAGTTGGTACTCAGGACAGGTGGGTGTTTAAAGCAAGGTGAAAGTAAAACAGAACGCTCCTATAGGAGCGTTCTGTTTTACTTTCACCTTGCTTTAAGAAGCCACCTGCCTTTAACAAAAAATACTTGATGTAATTTAATGGCCGTTATAGAGAAGTTTTACTGTTTATAATTCTATAGGCAAACCGAGCAGACCTTTATCAGACAGTTCCTACAGGAGCCGTCTGACGTGGGTCTCATCTGTTTTCAAAGGCGTAGAAAGGCGTTTATATGAAGGAAAGGGTTAACTCGAAATGTTGCTTGTAATTACCATTGTCCAAGTATAACTCTTTGCACGATAAGTAATTTTTCGTCTGCAACAATTGTCGTCTGCTTCAATTCTTAAGATAAAATTTCTCTCATTTCTTTTAAAAAATGTGGTCAATGTGACAAACAGTTTGGATACTGATGAGATCCTTATGCGGCGTCTCATCTGGATCCAAACTGTTTGCATAGGTAATCACATTTCGCCGCTAGCGTGCAAAGAGTTAATATTTGAAAAATATCACAAAACCTGTTTATCAACAAGAAAGTTTTCGAGTTTCCTAGTTACGAGTACCTTAACTAGAAAACTATCAAGCTATTAAGTTATTTTACAAGAAAGTTATTGATTTTACTGGTTATCTTAACTAGACAACTATCAAGCTGTTGGTTGTTTCACTAGGAAGTTTTGGGGTTTACTATAGTAACGAGTACCTAAACACTATGAATCTATGAGTTATTTTACTAGAACCTTTTCGAGTTTACTACTATAATTATCTAACTAGAAAACCATCAAGCTACTAGTTATTATTCTAGAAAGTTTTCGAGAGTTATTGCTTTCAAGCTACCCGTTGTTTTCGCGATGCCAGTAAACCCTTCGCTTGCTGATTTTTAAAATACATTTCTCCTTCTTTACCCATGCGCAGCTGTATAATTACATATATCCTCACTGTGTACAAGTATTTCGCTGTGCAATCACTGCTGTGGAGTGCACTGGTTGCACAATCAACTTGTAAATAGTGCAGACCCTTATGAGACAGCTCCTGCAGGAGCTGTCTCATCTGGGTCTTCACTATTTATAGTTAGGTATATTGACGTGAATAGAAAGGGGGGGGGGGGGGTCATTAACCATTTCCATGTTCTACATTTATTTCTAAGTTTAAAACCTGCTGAATATTCATGGACAACACACTTATAATGAAATAGCAAAGGTGTAACATTTTAGCCATTTTAGAAACTAAAGAAGCAGATCTATCAAAAGTCCATTAGCAAACTGAGCAGACCCTGATCAGATCGCTCCAACAGGAGCCGTCTCATCTGGACCTACTCTGTTTGGAAAGGCTTGAAAATGCGTTTAAATGAACGAAGGGGTTAAAACAATTATCTTGGTTTCAAGAAAGTGTTTCAGTTTTCACTTGTAAGTGATGTATATCAAATCGTCAGTTTTCACGCAAACCTAATCGCGAAACCTAATGGTTTACCTTTTCACTCATAAAAACAATTTTCCCCCAATTCGTAAACACAGTAGACCAAGAGAAGATACTCGTGAAGGAATCACCTGAACAGGGTCTGCTCTGTTTGCTGAAGAAACGACAAAGATCGGATTCTTCAGCTACGATTAACCCATTCCCACATAGGCTATTTTTAGACCTAACCTCTTTGATTAAATCTACCAAAAAGGAGCATTAACTAGAGAAAAGGAAAGTTTCAGAATTGTTCAGTTTTGAAACCATTGTGATAAATAGAGCATTTGCTCTTGTGGAGCAAATGCTCTATTTATCACAATGGTTTCATAATGTGACTTTTACAGAAGCGTCAAAAGGCGTCAATATGCGGGAAGGGTTAAAAAATTCCTTGTCAAACTGTAAATACTGTTAAACATTGCACCTATTTAATATGTGTTCGGTTATTATTTCTTACAAAAATATTAAACTGGAAAATGGTTACATGATAGTACAAATAGCCACCATGCCTTTGGGAAATGCTTTCTGGTGTTTTTACTGGAACCCCTCGCATGAAGAGCCCTTTCCTTCATATAAACGCATACTCACGCATTTGCAAACAGAGAAGAACAATATCAAACGGTTCGTATGGGAGCTATCTGATCAGAGTCTGCTCTGTTTGCTAGCGGAATTTGAAAGGTTTTCTGTTTCTTTGCTTTCTAAAATGGCTACAGTAGCCACATTCCATAATTCATTATAACTACTGTGTACATGACGTGTCAGTAGGTATTGAAAAGTGGACCCTTCGCTTGCTGAATTTTGAAATACATTTCTCCTTCTTTACCCATGCCCTGTTGTATAATTACATATATCTTCACTGTGTTCAAATATTTCGCTGTGCAATCACTGCTGTGGGGTTCACTGGTTGCACAATCAACTTGTAAATAGTGCAGACCCTGATGAGACATCTCCTGCAGGAGCTGTATCATCTGGGTCTTCACTATTTACAGGTAGGTATATTGCCGTGAATAGCAAGCGAAGGGTTAATATAGAAAAGGGAAAGTATTAACCTTAAATTGGAGTTAAGCCTTGCAACGCTGCATTTTCAAATGGACTATTCCATAATTCAAACAGGTCAAGCTTATGGTGAATATTTAGGGTTCTTTTTAAAGAAAATGTGTACCATGGCAAACAGTGTAGACCCTGATGAGAGGGATCCTCTAGGAGCCCTCTCATCTGGGTCTACGCTGTTTGAAAACGACATTAGAGACTCGAATCCCGTACTGTAAGGGTTAAATATCTCGCTGCAAATGTCGCAGCTATGATTACCTGTATACAAACAGTTTGGATCCAGATCACACAAGTAACGAGCGTCTCATCAGCATGCAAACTGGTTGTTACTGGGGATATGATTTTGAAAGGAAATGGGGGAAAATCCAACAAACGAAGTTGAGACCGGCGGCAAATTTTGCAGACGACACTATTTGCAGACGACTAAATGAGGAAGCGAAATAGTTAAGTCTGTACTCCATACATATTCATGTAAGATATAATGACACCATTAATGTTGAATATATCATTTTTACAATGACACATGGACCTCAGAGTTTTTGGCCATAGTAGATACTGTAGAAACATTTCCCACCTACAGTAAAATCTCTCTATAACGGACACTAATTTGTGTTAATTAGTTGGTATTTACTATTTAGGGCTGGTTGCTGCTTAAAAGCAAGGTGAAATTAAAACAGAACGCTCCTATAGGAGCGTTCTGTTTTACTTTCGCCTTGCTTACAGCAGCCACCTGCGTTTAACACAAAATACTTGATGTGATTTAGTGGCCGTTTTAGAGTTGTTTTACTGTATTCTGTTTCCAAAGGCGTAGAAAGGCGTACTTATGTAGCGACAGGACTAAAAGGTGAACCACTGCTTTACGGGAAAATCTACATCATGCTCTTAGCGTTATTACGTAATATAATAACCTTATATGCGTGAAGGAAGACATTAATATTTACAAACAAAACTGGACTCAGATGGGGCATGAAGGAATTCGCCTTCTTATGTAAACTAGACGTTACATATTTTATACACGTCTTGAATAAAATATCTGTCCTGTTCTGTTCAGAATCTATCTGCTTTGAAACTCTTACCTCAATCGACAGAAACAATCCAAGTTGTCTGACTTGCGATAGGTCGGTGGTTCTACCCGGGTGGAACAATGCAATTTGTTCCGCCAAGTGACCCACATTTGGAGTCTCCCGCCACCTGCAATTAGCTGGACGTCGCAATATGATTGAAATAATGTTAAAGCAACGTAAATCCTAATACAAACAAACAAACAAACTGACAATCTGTCAGTAGCTTCTCACGACTCGGAGTTAAGTCAACACTGCTTCAGGTCAGGTTTTTGAATACACATAATGTTTAAAGTAAGATAAGCGTTAACATTAAGTTTAAACTCTTAGATTTAGGGTTCGATAAGATATAACGATAAGATAATGCTTATGCCATTAAATTGTTACATTAGTGTTAACTTCTCTCCACTCATATACTGTTAAACCTCTCTATAACGGCCACTAAATTACATCAAGCATTTTGTGTTCAAAGCAGGTGGCTGCTTTAAAGCAAAGTGAAAGTAAAACAGAACGCTCCTCTAGGAGCGTTCTGTTTTACTTTCACCTTGCTTAAAGCAGCCACCTGCCATAAATACCAACTAATTAACACAATTTAGTGTCATTAAAAGAGAGGTTTTACTGTAGCTGTTTGAAGACTACAGGTATGATGAATACTGATAACCTATGCCAGAAGCATGGATCTAAATGAGATGCTGAGTAACTCGACAATGTCTTATTAGAATTACACTTTATGATTTTGTGATGCAAGTTCAAAAAAGAATATCTCTCAAATTGAAGACGACGCGATTGTTTCCCAAACAATTACTTTTTATGTTAACATTATGGCTGTGTGAACTGAGTGTAGTGCCATTTGCAAACAATATTGATACAGATCAGAGGGCTCCTAGAGGAGCAGACTCTAGGGCTCCTAGAGGAGCCCTCTGATCTGGGTCAACACTGTTTGTCATTCAAAATTCTGTAGCAAATTATGCTCTTTCTTATTGAATAGACTCCATCTTGCTTAAAGTTGTATACAAACTAGCTTCCGGTAGTATTGCCAATTGGCTGAAAAATGTCTTAAACACTTTAGTGTCTCGAGATCAAACTGGCTTTGTCAAAGGCAGATGCATCGGTGAAAATGTGTGTGATATTATTAAATATTGTGAAGACAATAATACTCCAGGCTTATTAATGTTAATTGACTTTGTGAAGGCTTTTGATTCATTGTCTTTTCAATTTATTGAGAAAACACTTGTCTTTTTCGGTTTTGGTGATATGTTTAAAAAAATGGATTAATTTGTTTTTACACGATCCAGATGTCTGTGTACAGGTAAATGGTTTTTATCAAATTTCTTCAATGTTAAAAGAGGCTGTAGACAAGGGGATCCTATTTCGCCGTATATATTTATCCTATGTGCTGAAATTTTATCTATAAAAATAAAACATTGCAAAAATATAAAAGAAATTCAGATCAAGGATAACGAATATTTAATATCACAATTTGCAGATGACACTTCATTACTACTAGATGGATCTGAAAAACAACAACAATAAAAAGCGTTCTAGAAACACTCAATAATTTTGCATTGATATCGGGATTGAAAGTGAATTTTGACAAAACAAAGGTAATATGGCTAGGTCCGCTAAAATATACTACAAAATCAATCAAAACTAAATGGAAACTGACTTGGGGAGAAACTAGATTCACATTACTTGGAATAATTTTCGATGTAAATTTGAAACAATTTGCAGTTTGAACTTTGAAAATAAGATATTAAAGGTAAAAAATGCATTTCTTATTGGAAAAGAATTTCTTATTGGAAGAAAACTAACACCAATAGGAAGAATAACGGTTGTAAAACCATTGCTATTGCCGATGTTCACTCATCTATTTGCAAGTTTGCCAACACCGAAATCGGATTTTATTGAAAATCTTGAAATGAAGTTTTTGGATGGAAAAGCAAAAATTAAAAGAAGTGTTTCAATTAAAGACTACACAGACGGGGGTTTAAAGATAACTGATATAAATAGCTATATAGGTAGTCTGAAAATTAAGTGGTTAAGAAACTTCATTATACATAATAATGGCAAATGTTACAAGTTATTAGGAAGCCTGATTGATATGAATAAACTCTTAAACACAGGGAAATTGTTCTGTGGACTAATTTTAAAAAAAGAAAATAATGAATTTGGATAGATGTATTAAAAACATATATACTGTATATAAAAAAAGTTTCGTTTCGATGATCTTACTCACATTTATAATATGCCAATATTTCATAATGAACATTTTCTTATTGGTAAGAAACCAATATTGTTTTCAGCATTGTATGACAGAGGTATTAGATATGTAAAATATAGTATAGACAATGATGGAAAGTTCGTAAGTTTATCACACTTAGAACATATTACTGGAAGAAAAATGAATTTTCCTGATTATAATAGCTTGAATAAATGTTATCAAATCAATCGATCAGAATATGATAAAAAGGTGAATCAACTGGTAACTGACAAATGCACCTATGTTCTATTCAAATGTGACCCCACCAAATCTATAAAAAACAAATTAATATCCAAACCCAAAGATCTAAAAAAAAGACAACCAAATGGATGAAAAACTTTACAAGAGACTGTATCCCACCTGTGAATCAGTCCCCGAACTATATGGCCTTCCGAAAATACATAAGAAGGATGCCTCCCTCTCCGACCTATTGTGCCAAGTACAGGAAGTGTGATGTACCAGGTCTCCAAATATTTAGCTACAGTCATTGGTCCCATAGTTGGCAAGACAGAACACCACATTGTAAACAGTGTCGACTTCGTTCAGAAGATCAGTGGACTGGAAGTACCGCCAACTGTCGGCTCTGTTCACTAGCATTCCGGTGAAGCAAGCTATGGAGGTAATAAAACAAAACCTGGAACATGACAGTGAGCTACACAACAAGACCATGCTCACAGTAAACATCATTTGTGACCTCCTGGAAATGGCACTGAACAGCACCTATTTCATTTATAATGGTCAATATTTCCAAAAGAAACAAGGGGCAGCCATGGGGTCACCGGTTTCTCGTATTGTAGCTAACCTCTAAATGGAACATTTTGAAAAAGAGACATTGGACACAGCCAAAAACCCACCCTCCATGTGGTTTAGATATGTGGATGATACCATGACCAAACATCATGAATACCACATAGAGGAGCTCTCCAATCACTGAAACTCCATTGACAAGCACATCGAGTTCACCTCGGAGAGTGAAGAGGATGGGAAAATTCCATTTCTTGACACACGTGTCCATATCAAGGATGACGGGTTCACTAAAGTCACAATTTACAGGAAGCCTACTCACACTGACCAATATCTAAACTTTGGCTCAAATCACCACTTAGAGCACAAGCCATCTCTGGTAAGAACATTGTTCCATCGAACTGATGAATAAGTCACAGAGGACTCAGACAGAAAGAAGGTAAAAGATCGCGTCAAGTGTGCACTACGGGCAAATGGCTACCCTGAGTGGATGTTTACAATTCCTAACAAACACCAAAAAGGACAAGAAACAACACCAGCAAAACAAAAACAGACCAAATGTCGGCATCCCCTATATCAGAGGCACCTCTGAAACTTTACACAGAATTTTCAAACAACATGGGGTTAACATGTACCACCGTCCATTCAACTCGATTCGATCCCAAATCACACATGTTAAAGACAACACGGACAAAATGAAGAAATGTGGCGTAGTTTATTATGTAAAGTGCGAGCAATGCAAACATGATTATGTTGGAGAGACAGGTAGACCTCTGGAAACAAGATTGAAAGAGCATGTGTCTAGAGCCAATTCAGCTTTACATGAACACTGTGAATCCACTGGTCTCCACATTGACCCTCGTAACACCAAGACCTTGACGTCAGAAGATATGCATCTTAAACGTAGTATGAAAGAAGCCATTCTAATAAAACAGCGGCGACCATCACTCAACCGAGACGAGGGATTGGAACTGCCAATAGTGTATGACCCTCTCCTAGTGTCACGTGACGACTCAAAGTCATGTGACACCCACTGACCAGATTTCAGTGTGTTGACGAAGGCTTTGCGATAAAGCCGAAATATCCAGGTAATAATCAATTGCTCTGAGTTGATGGATTATTTACACAAATTGTTTTAAAAAAAATTAGTTGTTATTTAAAATGAAAATACATGTAGTAGAAAACAATTTATGTAATTTTTGCGGATCTCAAGAAGAAACCATAGTTCACCTATTTTGGGAATAACATGAAGTCAAACCAGTGTTAAATTTCATTTCAAATAAAGTGTTGCAATATGATCCTGAGATAAAAATAATTGACAGCATGAGTATATTGCTGGGATCATGTAAAAGATCTCAAATTAGATGTTTTATTTTTAGAAGTAAAAAGATATATTTACCTGTGCAAAATAAAAAAAAGGTTATGTCTTCTAATGAAGGAGTTAAAAATTATTTACGGCTGTCATGGGAAATATATGAATCGTCCATTATTTAAAATGAAGAAAGGAATCTTTGGACATTTGAAAGATATTTTATTCCTGATAGCATTTCGACATAATATGTGAGGGAAAACATAATTATTGAAACATCTCTGTGCCAAAATAAAAGGTACGTAGGTATTAAATTGTATAGATACATTGTGAAATAGGTTGAGTATATATGTATTTGAATGTTTGTATATGTACTCGTATGTATTGAATGAATATTTATACATGTCAGATATTGTAACATGAGTAAATAAAGAGTAAAATTGGAAAAAATAAAACAGAATCTATCGTTTGACAAGTATAGACCATTCCAATGTGAAATTTCAGTATTCAAAGAGTTACGTGGGCTAAAACGGACAGACATTAGTCATGTCTACACCAAAGGTATTGCATATGGCTACAACAGAAACATCGCATATGTCTACAGTTGAGATATAGCACACGGCTACAATAGAAATCAATGCATATGTCTACAATTGAGATATAGCACACGGCTACAATAGAAATCAATGCATATGGCTACAATTGAGGTATAGCACATGGTTACAATAGCGCCATTGCATATGGCTTCAATTGAGACATAGCACATGGCTACAATAGAAATCAATGCATATGGCTCCAATTGAGATATAGTACATGGCTACAATAGAAATCATCGCATATGGCTACAATTGAGATATAACACATGGCTACAATAGAAATCATCGCATATGGCTACAATTGAAATATAGCACATGGCTACAATAGAAATCAATGCATATGGCTACAATTGAGATATAGCACATGGCTGCAATAAAAATCAATGCATATGGCTACAATTGAGATATAGCACATGGCTGCATTAGATACATTACACATGACTACAAGAGAGGCATTGCATATAGTTACAACATATGCATTGCATATGGCTACAATAGGAGTAGTTAATATGGCTACAATAGAAACAAATTCATATGGCTACAAAAGAAACCTAACATATGGCTACAATAGATACATTACATATGGCTACATTAGAGATATGGCGAATGACTACAAAAGAGGCATTGCATATAGTTACAATATATGCATTGTTTTATGGGGCGTTTTATATGGCTTCAATAGAGACATTACATATGGCTATAACATAGGCTTCGCATATGGCTTCAAATAGCGGACTGCATAGGACTACACATTCAGCATTATATATGGCTACAAACAGTGTCATTGAATAAGACTGCGATAGAAGCATTGCGCATGGCTCCAAGTAAGGGCATTGAATAGGACTACAATAGAGGTATAACGCATGGCTACAAATAGGTATACATTAGAAACACTGAGTATGACTTCCAATAGAGGTATTGAACAGGAATACAACAGAAGTATTGCGCATGGCTATAAATAGAGGCATTAGGAATATGAATTCAACAGGAGCATTGTGCATGGCTACAAATAGGACTGCGATTGAGACCTTATTCATGACTAAAATAGAAGCATTGCATAGGATTGTAAATAGAGGCATAGAGTACAGCTCAATAAAGATGGATTACAGATTGATGGATACACATAACGGTACTGATTAGGAATACATAGAGACATTACATAGGGCAACAGTAGAAATACACGTATTGTATAGGGCTATGATAGCGTCATAGGACTAACATAGTGTGGTTACATATATCTGCATATAGGTCTACAGTAGAGACACCGATTAGGGCTATACTAGCGGCACATCAAATGCTACTCGTAGCGGCATTGCAGATGATTACAACAGAGGTGTTACGGTTCAATAGTGGCATTACATATTGTTAAATGACGGCATTGAATAAGACTACTTATGACTACACATAGCGACATTTCATGGGACTACAATAGAGGCATTACTTATGACTACACATAGCGACATTTCATGGGACTATAATAGAGGCATTACTTATGACTACACATAGCGGCATTGCATAGGGCTACAACAGTGTCACTGCACATGACTATACATAGTGGCATTGCATATGACTACAATAGAGGCATTACTTATGACTACACATAACGGCATTGCATATGGCAACAATAGAGGCATTACTTATGACTACACATAGCGGCATTGCATATGGCAACAATAGAGGCATTACTTATGACTACACATAGCGGCATTGCATAGGGCAACAATAGAGGCATTACTTATGGCTACATATAGCGACATTGCATAGGTCTACAACAGTGGCATTGTGTATGCAGTGGTATGGCTTCAAAAGAGGACTCACATATGGCTAAACATAGAAGTGTTGTATTATACTACAATATATCTACAAATAGCAGTATTGCAAATGACACAGTAGAGGCATCGCGTATGGCTACATATAGCTACATTGCATATTACTACAATAGAGACATGGCTAATGCAGATATATGGCTTCAATTGAGGTCTAAAACTAGAAACTTTGAATAGATCTAGAATATGGCTACAAATAGCAGCATTGCACAGAACTACAAATGCCTAAATATAAACGCATTTGCAAATATAATAGACCCAAATATGGCGGCTCTGCTCTATTTTCTTATGGTATCTTATAGTTTCTGTCTGGGCCAAAATGTCCTGTATTCATATGCCATGATAAAAAGAGCCGTCTGATCAGGGTCTGTTCTGTTTGTATATGGAATAATATAGATATGATTCAACAATTTCTGTTTTGGCTAAAATACTGTCTTCATATACAACTGTAAAACTTCAGCTTATAACTATAGTATATTCATGGTGTCATTATTTCTTACATGGATACTCACTAGGTAAACGATTAAAAGTATAGTTCGCTCATTACTTCAATGTGTACGTTTTGTAAATTAAATTGTTTAATCCTTTCCCTTATGGAAGAGCATTTTGACGCATCTGCAAACAGAGTAGACCCAGATCAGACGGCTTCTAAAGAAGCCGTCTGATCAGGGTCTGCTCTGTTTGCTTATGGTGTAATATAGATCTGATTTTACGGCTTCTGCCTGGGCCAAAATGTCATGTGTTCATATTTCATTATAAAAATTAATCTTATCTATATTCATGACGTCATTATTTCTTACATTAATATTCATCTGGGAAAGGATTAATACTTTAACTCATGAATACTCATGTAAGAAATGATGACATGCATATTGATCAGATTGATTGTTATAATAGCACATGAATGTTTTGGCCATGGCAGAAACTGTAGAATCGTATCTTTAATATATTGAAGCCATACCACTGCATACACAATGCCACTGTTGTAGACCTATGCAATGTCGCTATATGTAGCCATAAGTAATGCCTCTATTGTTGCCCTATGCAATGCCGCTATGTGTAGTCATAAGTAATGCCTCTATTGTTGCCGTATGCAATGCCGCTATGTGTAGTCATAAGTAATGCCTCTATTGTTGCCGTATGCAATGCCGCTATGTGTAGTCATAAGTAATGCCTCTATTGTTGCCGTATGCAATGCCGCTATGTGTAGTCATAAGTAATGCCTCTATTGTTGCCGTATGCAATGCCGCTATGTGTAGTCATAAGTAATGCCTCTATTGTTGCCGTATGCAATGCCGCTATGTGTAGTCATAAGTAATGCCTCTATTGTTGCCGTATGCAATGCCGCTATGTGTAGTCATAAGTAATGCCTCTATTGTTGCCGTATGCAATGCCGCTATGTTTAGTCATAAGTAATGCCTCTATTGTTGCCGTATGCAATGCCGCTATGTGTAGTCATAAGTAATGCCTCTATTGTTGCCGTATGCAATGCCGCTATGTGTAGCCATAAGTAATGCCTCTATTGTTGCCATATGCAATGCCGCTATGTGTAGCCATAAGGAATGCCTCTATTGTTGCCGTATGCAATGCCGCTATGTGTAGTCATAAGTAATGCCTCTATTGTTGCCGTATGCAATGCCGCTATGTGTAGTCATAAGTAATGCCTCTATTGTTGCCGTATGCAATGCCGCTATGTGTAGTCATAAGTAATGCCTCTATTGTTGCCGTATGCAATGCCGCTATGTGTAGCCATAAGTAATACCTCTATTGTTGCCGTATGCAATGCCGCTATGTGTAGTCATAAGTAATGCCTCTATTGTTGCCGTATGCAATGCCGCTATGTGTAGTCATAAGTAATGTCTCTATTGTTGCCGTATGCAATGCCGCTATGTGTAGCCATAAGTAATGCCTCTATTGTTGCCATATGCAATGCCGCTATGTGTAGTCATAAGCAATGCCTCTATTGTTGCCGTATGCAATGCCGCTATGTGTAGTCATAAGTAATGCCTCTATTGTTGCCATATGCAATGCCGCTATGTGTAGTCATAAGGAATGCCTCTATTGTAGTCCTATGCAATGCCGCTATGTGTAGTCATAAGTAATGCCTCTATTGTTGCCGTATGCAATGCCGCTATGTGTAGTCATAAGTCATGCCTCTATTGTTGCCATATGCAATGCCGCTATGTGTAGTCATAAGTAATGCCTCTATTGTTGCCATGTGCAATGCCGCTATGTGTAGTCATAAGTAATGCCTCTATTGTTGGCATATGCAATGCCGCTATGTGTAGTCATAAGGAATGCCTCTATTGTTGCCATATGCAATGCCGCTATGTGTAGTCATAAGGAATGCCTCTATTGTTGCCATATGCAATGCCGCTATGTGTAGTCATAAGTAATGCCTCTATTGTAGTCCTATGCAATGCCGCTATGTGTAGTCATAAGTAATGCCTCTATTGTAGTCCCATGAAATGTCGCTATGTGTAGTCATCTTCTCCAGAAATGCCAACTGCGACGGGTTTGTCATGTATACGAGATCGCTGACGACAGGATCCCTGAGCAACTTCTATATAGCGAGCTTACAATTGGAAAGAGAACTGTAAGTTGACAGAAATAGAGATTCAAGCCTTTCTGGCCCCCGGGGTATGTGTTATGTAACTCTTTATATGTATTTTTGTAATAATTAGTTTTGCACTTTTAATTAATGAACATGGCAATTGTTTCAGTGAAAATCTCGCCGTGGTGGCTACTGCTTGCCTTAAGGCACTTTTTGTGCATAATGAAAAACTTTTAACCTATCTCCAAATTATCATATATGATCAGATCTTTATGTTATTCTTCAACTTGGGCACTGGCCAGTTCTGACCACAACCAACATCCTTTAAATATCGCGTACTGTCTAGTTTCGGTCACTTTTCGTCGCAGGCTGGTGAGGTGAAGATCGAAGCCCTCTCATCAAAACTTCAACATGCTGTTCGTAAAGTCTTTGGTGTGTGTTCTTGCTCTTTGGCTAATCGGTAAGCACTTACAATATAAATTATACCTCCTGAATATTTTTACAATATTTCAAAATATTTCAAAACTACATTAATATTCATTTACTGCATTTTCGTAATGCATAATGCACAAATTATTCGGCTATGACAGAAAAAGTAAAATAAGATATTTATTAGTTCACAAGAGCCGTCTGGTCTGGATCTTCTCTGTTTGTAAAATCCTGAAAAGGCGTGTCTGTTAGGAGAAGTGTTAAGCTACCAATAACTAATCAATCATAAAAAGGTAGTTGCTTAATGCATGTCAAAAGTAATGCACATCGGTTTTGTATTACTTTCGTTCAGTATAAAGTTACACCTGTAATTCTTACATGAAAATTAAAAAGGGAAAGGGTTAACCCTTTCCGTGTTCTATGTTTATTCCAAATTTCAATACATACTGAATATTCATGTACAATAAAGATGGCACATTGTAGCCATTTTAGAAAGTAGAGAAACATCTTTTAAATTCCATTAGCAAACAGAGCAGACCCTGATCAGGCGGCCCCTATAATAACCGTTTGACCTTGGCCTACTCTGTCTGTAAATACGTGTACGTTTGACTTATTCTTTTTTAAGTTACGCATAAACTCTTAACATATGTACACACGAGTTTCTGATACAGTAAACACTCTCTATAACGGACACTAAATTACATCAAACATTTTTTGTTAAATGCAGATGGCTACTTAAAGCAAGGTGAAAGTAAAACAGAACGCTCCTAAAGGAGCTGCTTGAAGCAGCCACCTGCCCTAAACACCAACCAATTAACACACATTAGTGGCCGTTATAGAGAGGTTCTACTGTATCGGTAGAAACTGCAGTCAGATGTTTTATCATTTCATAAGCGAACAGAGCAGGCCTATAGGAGTGGTCTGATCTAGGTCTACTCTGTTTGTAAAGGTGTAGAAAACATTTATATGAAGGAAGGGTTGATACTTTACTTTATGTAATACATATAAGGAATAATAAAATAATAATTAGATTAATTTTTTATAATAGCACATGGATAAAGGAAACTTTGACAAAAACTGTAGCATCAGCTATATATTATTCCATAAGTAAACAGAGTGGATACCTTACCTGAGATACCTTTTACCTGAGATACATTTTACCTGAGATACCTTTTACCTGAGATACAATTTACATGAGATACATTTTACCTTTTTCTGTATTCATGTAAGAAACATTGACTGTATGAATCACGGATATTTGTAAGCTCATTTCTTATAATAATTAATATTATTTTTTCAAGGGAGTTTTTGCTTTGGCAAAAACTGTAGACTGAGATCTATATAAATAGAGCCTATAGGAGCCGTCTGGTCTGGGTCTCCTCTGTTTGCAAATGCGAGAAAGGGCGTTTATATGAGGGAAAGGTTAAGTAATTATATTTTTGTAGTGCATGTGTGTATAGGGTATGACGTCATATAATATTCGCTCTAGTTTACGTTGCAGTTAGATGATAATAGGACCTTGTTACAGTTTTCCTCTGAGATCTACTACAGTAAAACCTCTCTATAACGGACACTCAATTGCATCAAGTATTTTGTTTTAAATGCAGGTGGCTGCTTAAAGCAATGTGAAAGTAAAACAGAACGCTCCTATAGGAGCGTTCTGTTTTACTTTCACCTTGCTTTAAGCTGCCACCTGCCCTAAATGCCAACTAATTAGCACACTTTAGTGGTCGTTATAGGGAGGTTTTACTGTATTTTCAAATTTATTCGATGAATAGCTTCTTTAGTGTCTCGTAGAACTCCTTCCATCATATAAACGCTTCACGCATTTGCAAACAAAGTAGACCCAGATCAGACGGCTTATATGGGAGTCGTCTGATCAGGGTGTGTGTGCTCTGCTTGGTTTGGTTTAAACATATTTTATTACTGGAATATACAACATGCATCAATTTACATAGATTCTAAGAAGGATTGGAATGAAAGCTAAGAGCTTATGAAATTCCTCTCCTAGGCATATAATGCTTCACAAAAGCAGTTGTTCATAAGAATTACAAACTTTTCAAGATATAATGAAATGCTGAAAAACAAGTGTATATTTTGAATCGGGAAAGAATAGATAGATGAAGATGAAACGAAACAGAATGGTATGATTGGAACGAAGAGTGAAAATCCGTTGTGCATATAAACAAATTGTCAACAATGAGTCACATTGCCCAGCTGAGTAGATACAGATCTATTTAAGTAAGCTTGATGTTTTAATTCATAACAACAATTGAATTAAGACATGAACCTTTTGGTTTTTACAATGTATCTCTGAACTGCAGTAAATATTTGAATATTCATTTCTAATGAAAGTCTAAGATCTCCGAATAACAGTATTTTTGAGTCTGGTCTACAAAAAGGCGTGATGCTATTAAACAGATCAATCCGAAATGCGTTGTACAGCGGTTGACATGAAAAAGATCTGAGTCTACAGTTTTCGTCAAAGCAAAAAATTCGCTTGACAATTTTTACTATATAAAAATCCAGCTAATAAGTATTTACTATGTCATTTATTTCTTACATGGATATTTATCATTAGGGAAAGAGTTAACCCTTTACTTCATAAATACGCCATAAAATTTACGCGCCGATTTGATCATGTCGGAAGGCTGCGACGTCTGTTTGTTTGCGTATGAATCAATATAAATCTGATTATACTATTTCTGCCATGGCCAGTTTCCCATTGTTTATGATTTCATTTTAAAAAAGTTAACCCTTCGCTTGCTGAATTTTAAAATACATATATCCTTCTTTACCCATGCCCTGCTGTATAATTACATATATCTTCACTGTGCACAAGTATTTCGCTGTGCAATCACTGCTGTGGAGTGCACTGGCTGCACAATCAATTTGTAAATAGTGCAGACCCTGATGAGACAGCTCCTGCAGGAGCTGACTCATCTGGGTCTTCACTATTTACAGGTAGGTATATTGACGCGAATAGCAAGCGAAGGGTTAATAATTACCTATAGTCATTATTCCTTAAAGCAAAGGATTAACCCATTTGCTCCCAGTGGATTATTCCATGCTTATAATTATATTGAATTAGTCCTTTTGTTTTTATCTAATGGGTGCCTGGCCTAAATTTTCAATTTCGTTTTGTTTTCAATTGAAATTTCTATCAGCAAACAGTGTATACTCTGATCAGACGCCGCATTATCAGAGTATATACTGTTTGCTTATGTCCAATATATGGGGTCGTGGGAATAATGGGTTAAGAAAAGTGGATCTCAAAAGAAAACTCGCCATCAAAACTACTGTAGCTACAATCATGGTTCTGTAAGACAGGTATTAGTTGGATGCAGGACAAAAGTCCTCTAATCCCCTAAGCTCCTATCTATGTTACTGTTATCCTGGATCAAGCAAGCACCTGCTTTTAACCCTTCTCTTGCTGAATTTTAAAATACATTTCTCCTTCTTTACGCCCTGTTATCTAATAACATATATTTTCACCGTGTACAGGTATTTCGCTGTGCAATTACTGTGAAGTGCACTGGTTGCACAATAAACTTGTAAATAGTGCAGACCCTGACGAGACAGCTCCTGAGAGCCATCTGGGTCTTCACTATTAACAGGTAGGTATATTGACGCGATTAGCAAGCGAAGGGTTAAGACTCAATAAACGCATGGCCGCTTGGGACAGGTCTTGTTGTTCCTGGCAGTGAAAGAATGATATTTCGTTACCCGAGAAATCCTTTGTAAACAGTTTGGTTCTTTACAAGACGCCGAGTATCTCGCCATCTCATCAGGAGCCAAGCTGTTTGGCACTATTGAGTATTTTTTTTAATAAAACTTGGAAAACTTGACTATGAAACCTGCAGCATACGTAATCAACGTAGCAGATGAAATATAACTGGCGGCTAATATAAAGGGTAGAAAAGAAGTATGATTTAGATAACAAAATGCGGTTTTGCCTTATACGCTACATGGTAAAAAATACAGTGAGAACTTGATTATTCGAACACTCAAATACGTACCATTATTGGTCTCTATCACAGGTGGCCGCTTAATGCAGGGTGAAAGTCATGCAGAAAGCTCCTCTAGGAGCTTTCTGCATGACTTTCACCCTGCATTAAGCTGCCACCTGTTTACAAAGACATAGAATCTTCATTACTAAAATTTCGTAGGATCAGGGTTTAACTGTAAGTATGATTACAAAATGTTTTTTTTTTGCATTATACAATACATGTTACATAGATGTTCGATGTAACACCATAGTTATAATGGTAGAAATAGGAGTTTCATTGCATTACATAAAATTTGTAACATTTCTTGTACTCCTCCTCTGCACATCAGTTTAAATAGAAACTACAACAAACCCTCTCTAAAGCGACCACCAAATTGGCTATTCACTTATTTAACATAGGAGATGGTTGACTAATGCAGGACAAAAGTAATGCAGAAAGCTCTGATGGGACCTTTCTGCATTACTTTTGACCAGCATTAAGACACCACGTGCCTTACAGATCCATGATTAGACAAATGTTCAATGGCGCTTAATTCAGGGTGTTAAATGCAATTGGTAGCTTAACGCAGGAGAAAAGTTATACAGAAAACGCCTAATTTTAGAACGCACGTGTTTGTTCATTAAATGATCGGTGTAGAGAATTTCGATCGTACACTTATCAGTCTTAACTAGGATAGGTGGCAGCTTAACCCATTACCTCATAGGCTATTTTTAGATACAACTCTTTGAATAAATCTACCAAAAAGGAGCATTACTTAGAGAACAGGAAAATTTTAGAATTTTGTAGTTTGAAACCATTGTGATAAATCTATTTATTACAATATTTCACAAAGTGACTTTTACGGAGTCGTGAAAAGTCGTCAATATAAGGGACTGGGTTAATGCGGAGGAATAAATGCTCTATTTATCACAATGGTTTCAAAACAACACACTTCTAAATTGTTCATTTTCTCTTGTAAATGCTTCTTTTCAGTAGATTTATTCGAAGGGTTCTAAACTATTTAAGAAAGGAAGATATTCAGCAGACACCCGCCTAAAAGTCAATCAATCTATTTTCCCTAAAAGTTAAGCTATTCTAACCAGTTCACTAACAGCTATATGTTCGGAATGTTTCCTCATGCCTTTAATCGATCGAGAATGCAACATATGCATTTGTTTTGTTGTCGAAACTTAGAAATTAAGCAAACTACATGTATAGTTATAGTCAGAGCTACAGATAAAGGTGCGTACCAAAATACTAAAATCGTCATTTCTCCACCAAACTTCGAGATGATTCTAAAGAGTGGTCACAGTATATGGTTTAAAGAGTGGTCACAGTATAGGGTTTAAAGAGTGGTCAAAGTATAGGGGTTAAAGAGTGGTCACGGTATAGGTTTTGGTGGAGAAACACAGAAATTATTCTGAGTAGTAAAGCGTCTCTAAATCACACTTCTATATAACCCTTCCCTAATTAACATTTGTGCGTGGTCACTTCATGGATATTCATTAAATACTACTTGTAATGTGAAATGGGAACATTTTACTTCAATAAAACCACCTGTAGGATTATGTTTGTATAGTTTCATAAGCAAACAGAACAGATCAGACGGCTCCTACAGGATCGTCTGATCTGGGTTTACTCGGTTTGCCAAAAGCGTTTATATGACGGAAATGGTTAAGAAGAATTTATTGTTTTCTGGCCTAGAGGAGTCCTCTGATCGGGGGCTGTACTGTTTGTCGTTCACAGTCCTCTCACGAAGTATAACCCTTTACACTAAATGGACTCCTCTGCATTTACTCATTGATGGATCATTCCACATATTTGTTTTGTTTTAGCATGAAAGGATTCGGGTCGGCATTGATACTAATTTAACCATTTACTCCATGAATATTCATGATCAAAATAATGACATCATGGCTATTTATTAGATTAATTGTTAAAAAAAGCGCATTGTCACAGGAAATATTTGGCCATCTTATAGAAACTGTAGAATCATATATATATTATATCAAAAGCAAACAGAGCAGGCCCTGATCAGACGGCTCCTACAGGAGCCGTTTGATCTGGGTATATTCTGTATGCATGGCGTAGAAAAGTGTAATTATGGAGTAAAGGATTAAATATCCGGTTTAGAGTGGTTTTACTGTAGTCCCAAACATTTGCTGTTTGGTATTGGTCAACATTGGAAAATGCAATAAGACATTCCAGCCCATAGACGGCTCATAATATAAAACCCGTGTCTTTCAGATGATGCAGCTGGCAGCAGATCTAAAATCTTTAACGGAAAGGAGGTAGATCCTCCAAATAACTATCCGTCGCTTGGCTGGATGCTGATTGGTATCAAGCGAGTGAAATGTGGCGTCACCTTGATTGCACCACAGTTTGGACTTACAGCGGCGAGTTGTGCAGGGGCCGATGCCGTGTCGGTGACATTCGGAGATCACAGTCGCACAACGGTTGAAGGCACTGAGCAAACAGTTACCATCAACACAATAACAGAACACCCTGATTACAACGCGACTTCCTTTGAAAACGACATAGCGGTTCTCAAATTTGATACTGAGCTTAACATTACCGGGTCAGCTGTTTCCGATATTCCATTATTGACGGACGATTTTCTGACAGCGAAAATATTTACGAAACATTGCAGAGTGGCGGGATGGGGATATGAGGTGTCAGGAGCCACTGACCTTGTCAGAGACCAGTCGGATGTTCCTTTTGAGATTGTAGTAGACATGAATACCACAGCGTGTGCTGTTGACATGGCACCATCTTCGGTGGCCTGTTACTCTCCCTTCCGAGATCCAACCTCCCTGACGTGTGAGGGAGACATAGGAGGGCCATTCTACTGCAAAAGGAAGCGGGTGTGGACACTCTGTGGTGTCATGTCCGGCTGGAACGTCGGTATGGGCTGTACTTTCGGCAACCGGGCAGTCACAAAAGTAAGCATGTTTAACACATGGATAACCTCTATCATCAACGCATAAGTCAAATAGTTACGTTTGTTATAACTTGCACAATATGAGAACTCAATATATATATATATGTTTGTGTCTAACACTTTACTCTATATAATTATACACCTTTTAACCCTTTCGACGCAAAATTTCTAAGTGTCGTCTGCAATCCAAATTTTGTTAAATCATTCGGTACAGTTAGGAGATGAGATAAATAAATGCAAATTTCAAAAGAATAAAGCACATATTTAGAAATAGAGAATGAGACAAAAAGTGAAGTCCCTGATCAGACGCCGCCTTGAAAAGGCGGCGTCTGATCTGGGACTGCACTATTTGTCGTGGCGCATTTATGCAACTTCGGTGGTGAAAGGGTTAACGTCTTTGAAAACAGAGAAGAACCAGATCAGGCAGCTCCTATAGGAGCCGATTGACCAGGCCTTCTTTATATTTGATTCTACATTTTCTGCCATGGCAAAACCTTCTTGCGCTCAGTTGCCATAATAACACTACAAAATACACATTAATGATATCATTATTTCTTACATTAATAGTCATGGAGTAAAGGGTTAGGGAATGTTTCAGTTCCATGTCGCAATGGCAACACACCATTAGAAGATTAAAGCAATTGGAAATATGAACCGGATTGTGTTTATTTTAACAACAGACCCGCCTTCTTTTGAGTCGTATTTTAACCCTATCCCTTTCTACGCCTTACCAAACAGAGAAGACCCAGAGCAGACGGCTCCTATAGGAGCCGTCTGATTAGTGTCTGCTCTATCTGCTTATCATATATTATTACGTGATGTAATAATAATAATAATTCGTTATTTAACGAGAGAACTCAGTTGAGCAGGACAATCTACCATGAGGCCCTCAAAACATATATACAATAAAACACTATATACAATACCCCGTCAGTGTTGGAAGAACAATGTCCAATCGGGGCTCTTAGAATTAACAAGTAAATAAAAGTAAACAACCCATCGCTTGCTGCAAATGTCGTCTGCTGAAATTCTCATCTGCTTTATTTTAAAAGTCTCTGAAATCACACAACGTTAGGAAACAATTGACCCAGTGTCGAACTACATGAATCCGGAATAAACGTTGAGTTATTCGGAAACTGTTCTGGTCCCAAGCTGTTTTCAAACGTTATTTTGTCGCGAACAGCAGGCGAATATTTAAGGTCATGTATATAATCTAACTTTAAAAGCATAGCCAACTAATCCGTGCAATCAGCGTTGATCCAGATGAAAAATATTATGAGTTGGCATTAGATATAAATCGCCGTTGTTAGATACTAAATATTTTAAGAATGATTTTTAAAAGTGATTTTAACGTTGTTGCAAATATCTTAGATTAAGATCAGTCGCCTCACTTCTCAGCGCCTGAACAGGATCCAGACTGCTTGGCACTCAAAAAGTACATAGAGTACAACTCTCAAAATATTGGACATACATAATGCATTGTGAAATATGAAACTAGAAGTACAAAACGAGCACTTGATTATACGGAAATTATTTAGCCTGGTTTACTGCAGATAAAATCTTTTGAATTGTTTCACAGAAGTAGCGTTCCTGACATAATATGGAAGACTGTTCCAAATAAGTGAACCAGAGTAATTAAAATAATTTCGAAAGAACTCAGTATCAGTCTTTGGCAAGTAAAGAAAGTTGAAATCGTGATGAAGATCCAAGAGTTCTATCATGAACATCAGTAGTAAGTGTGAACATTTCGTATAAGTACTTTGGAGAAAGCCCGTTGAATATTTTGAATAGTAAGACTGTTTTTGAAACTTTACCCGTTCAGGAAATGTCATCCATCTAAGTTCATTGAAACGTATAGAAGAGGGCGTATTTAAATCGTTCTGAAGTATGAATCTTGCATCTCTTTTTTTAAATCTAATAATTCTGTCTTCTTGTGAAGCATTGCAGTTACCCCAAGTGACACAACAGTAATCAAGATGGGGTAGAATGTAAGCATTAAAGAATAACATGCGCGTTGAAATATCAAGAAATTTGTTAATGCGAGATAATAAATACAAGTTGGCTTCCTTCTAAAAGGAAGCCAACGAGAGGCCTGTAGCAGTTTTTTTTATCGAACAGTTGCTATAGACAGGGGTCGTTTGACAAGTTTTTGGCACCGGATCGTAAATAGGTTTTTATAAATAACTACATGTATTGTGCATATCAAATAGGTCATGTGCTATAAATAGAACGAAGACAATGACTATCAAGCATCACTGCCTAGTTTTTCTATTTTCTGTTAATATGTTGATGGAATAAAGGAAAAAAGCACCAATATAATTATACAAATACGAGAAAAGAAATAAAAAGAGAAAAAATGGTAATAGGAGGATTTCGAACCCACGCCAGGTCATACAAAGGGTAAACTTGAACACTAATTCCCAAAGCCTTAGTCCACTCGAACACTGTCGCTGATTTAATTACTTTTATTCATTTTAGAAACGCGGTTTAATATGAATCGAGTCGAGAAGCAAGGATTAATGGATAAAAAGTACATGTTTCCTTTCTACTCGCATGATAACTAGACTAAGAAACTCTTAAAGGGACGGGAACTGGAATAGACGTAAATAATCTGTTCAGCTCCACCGATTTATTGGAGACTGAGCCTACTGTAAATCGAATTTTATACGGAATGCAAAAATCATTGCACTTTGTTCTGGGATAATATAATCATGTATATTTGAATTAAAATATCGACATTCTGGATTCAACTGATCTTTTTATACAAATTCAACCACGTTTTCTATGAATACTTTAATATTCAAAATCCTTATTGGTTAGTGATAGTTTGACTGCGTATTTTATATAACCAACACTCGAATAGCCACAACTCGTCCCGTCCGGTACACGGCGATATTCTTTTTACTATGATATCCCAATTCAAAATTCCTTGAGATAAATTGTAAACCATCCCAGAATACGCCGACATCCAAATCCAACACTGTGGGTCGGCCTGATGGCCTCTCCAATAAAAGAGAATTGCATTTTTTCAATGTAATATCTATATGCCTGTCCCAGGTCAGTGTGTAGTCTATCGTTACACCAAGCACTTTTTTCTACTGTGCTGCATGTTATTTCGTCATTCCGGAATTCTATCGAAGGAAATACATTAGGTAAACGACTACTTTTGTCTTTGGAAGCTAAGTACATAACTTTACTGTTCGACGCATTGATAGACATGTGGTTTAAGTCACACCAAGTGTTAACTTTGAACAGGTGTGATTTCAAGGACTTAACGACATTATCTAGAGATAAGCTATGAAAGTGTTGTATCACCAGGCTCAGCAACTATATCAGCTGTAGTTTGTTCTGTGACTAGAGGGAGATCATTTATATAAAATAGAAATAATAAAGGCCCTTATACCTATCCCTGAGGAACTCCTGACAGCACTGGTTTTGACAATGAGTCTTTACCAGAACCCTTGTATAGTACGAAGAAAACCAACAACAAGCCGAGTGATGTAGTTTATACTTATGTAGTTGTTTAAAAGTATATTGTGATCATCTAGATCAAACTCCTTTGAGAGATCTAGAAAAAGAGTACCAACAATTTCATTGTTATCAATAGCTAATATTCATTCATATATTAATTTCACGTGGGCCGTTTGACGTGAGTATTTTGTTCACATTTGTGACAAGGTTTTGGCACCGGATCGTAAATAGGTTTCTATAAATAACTACATGTATTGTGCATATCAAACAGTACATGCGCTATAATCTCTGTTATAAAATAATTTATTTTCGTCAAAGTATTGTCTCTAGCAAATACTGACATGACGTTAGAAAATCAGAGAAATAATGGGTAAAATGGAAATGGGTCTGTAATTTTCCTTATCGTTTCTAGAACCCTTTTTATGAATAGAAATGACTTTAGCTTTTGTAAACACTTGTGGGAAAATAGATGTATCTATACTATTATTATAAAGTTTAGTGAGAACTGGGGCAATCACTACAGCATATAATTTATGAAATCTGGCACTAAGGCCATCAGAACCAGAAGACCAGTAAACAAAATATTCATTAAATACATTTGCTGAAGTGATATGATCGGTTATTGTATGGTCATGAGTATCATTTATGAAGTTTGTGTGGGCATTAGACTTAATACCAGAAAGTTCATGTAACTTTTCCAAAGTTTCTTTGGGATTCCTTTATTTTCAACAATTGTCTGATTATAAAAATTATGTTTTGCTACAGTTATCAGGTCTTTAACACGCTGTATCACAATCTTATACATTGTAATTGAGTACGTCAGATGTTTTATGAAAACAATCTTAACCCCTTCCCTGTTCTGTATTTAGGCCAAATTTCAATACCTACTGAATGGTCATTAACAAAATAGTTATAAAGAAATATGGAGGGCAGAATATTGTAGATATTCCAGAAAGTAAAGAAACCAATCTATCAAATTCTACTAGCAAACAGAGCAGACCCTGATCAGACGGCTCCTCTAGGAGCCGTCTGATCTGGGTCTTCTCTGTTTGCATGTACATGAAACCCTTTTATATGAGGGAAAGGGTTTAGTTAATTGCATTCAAAATGTCTTGGTTTATCCAGTTTAGCTAATTGACAGTTTTAACCCTTCGTTTTCTTGGTGAGGCATGTTTATTTAACACCGTTTCGAAAAGATCTACCTCTGTGGAATCCTCTGGATTATCGTATATATCTAAGAGGAACCATGGCTGTTCAGAAAGCTCAGTCAAAACATCCTTTTAAAAAAAGTTTTCATTGACCTGTATGTGATGGATTTATGCATAGGTGCTTTAATGTTTTGAGATGAGACTCATTGTGTAAGGCAAACAGAGTAGTGTTCACTAATTGAATATATAGGCACAGGGACAAGTGTTAAGTTTTGCGGAAAATTAGAATACACATGCTCTATTAACGTAGCAAAGTTCAAGGCGACCCTTGCTGGATATAACCCTTTGTGTAAAAGCAGTGGACTCTAACAGTTTTAGCAGAACTATCTTTGAATTTTTGAAGAAGGTGGTCTATACACACATGGTATTATAAAGGGCTTGGAACTTGTTTGTTTAGTTTCAAAAGAAACTAATTCTAACGACGTACTTTCAAGGTCAGTTCTATGCACGCATGGTTAATTTTCCTTTACATATATAATAAATTCTGAAAGGAGGTGATCCCAACGAGAGCAAAAATTGCAACACAAAAGAGAAAATTGCAGACTCGGTTTTATTGAGTCTGATCATGAACAGTAATTGAAAGTGCAACACTGCTCACGTCCCCTAGCACCGGCTTAAGCGGTATTCAATTTTCAGAACAAGAAGTACTGAAATTCATGATCTCGAAGGATCAGAAGGTATAACAACACTGAGAATGAAGTACGGGCGATGTTTTACGGCCGCCAAAGCCCTCCTTCGTGAGAAACCCTATCTTTCCCAAATAAAATGTAGTTGTCAGCTGCAAGCTCAGAGTCTGAAAATGTTTCATTTAAAAATGTTTCGCATAAGCGTAGTACGTCAATATCATGTTGCGTCAAAAGAAGCTTCATTTCACCTATGTTTGGATAAAGAAAATGTATAATCAGATGGATGAGGTTAGCCCTTTCTTTTCAAACCATTGCGTATTGATATCTGGTGCATTTACACCAGCATCCATGCTTATAAAACTTTTAGTTGAATCTGAGTTCGTCCTCAAGTTTTTGATTGTCAGATTTGAGCTCTTGAGAACGAACTCGGACTCAACTAAAAAGTTTTATAAGCATGGACCCAAAGCTCATAAATGGAAAAGTAATAAAGTCGTGCAGGCAAAGCCACATACAAGACGCAACCACCACCAAAACACCGATAGACAGCATGACACATACACACACACAACCACACACCGAAACGCACACTCACACATGAGATTAACACAGAAAACACCAATAGACACACAAGAACTAGAGACAAACACTCCACACATGAACAAAATCACAAGCACAAAGACGCAAGGCAAGCAAAAGGAAGGTTAACAAAAAGAGTACCGCCTTGGCACGGTCAGTAGCAAAACACCACTGGGAGTTTAAAACGGTTTACGGACGTCCTAACCTCACACTTCTCTCAAAGTCACCCTAGCTTACAAATAGTGTAAACAAAGGTATCCCCGTCGGACTTACCCACAACATAGACGACGGTGAACACAGGACAACATGTAAAACATAGCATAATAACTGTGACAATCCGTCAAATATGTACTCAACGACTTTGCTGAAGTCAGAGTACCTGCAGGTAAACCGTTAAGGGCACGACAGGGAAAAAGTAATACATGAGTAAGCTCATCCCGTATCCGAGTTTAAGAGTATACCATCATAGAGTACTACCCCCGGCCTGTCATCGCGCAAGCAAAGAGGGAAGCGTAGCTACCGACTGTAAAAGGGTCGATAACCAAGCATGCAGTGCGTTGCAATATAATAGGATCATAACCTTTCTTCTTAAATGTTTTAATGCGTTTTATAAACAAATTATGAAAATGAATATGACACCGAATTTTCTTAAGTTTATAGATGACATCCCCATAAAAGTCTGGTTGAGAAACGCCTTGTTGCAGTAACGTCCGCAGATTGCATTTTTATTTACTAATGAGTGGTAAATTTCGATAATAAAATTTAGAAAACGTTTTCCGAAGTTTGTGATTTCTGTAACCTTGCTTAAGAAGTCTATCAGTTAAAACGAAATTACGACTGTTAAAATCTTCAAGCAAAAAACAGGCTCGGGCAAACCGAATAAGTTGAGAAATATAAACCCCATAAGATGTAGAACGGGGCACATCTCCATCTAGAAAATTATAATTAATAATTTTAAAATTAAAATCTTCTCTTTTATCGTATATTTTGGACGAAACTTTATACCCAGGGAGCCAATAGTGCCTACCGTGCATCCGCCAGACTTTTTCATGGGTACCAAAATGTTCAGAAAAGTGTCCTGAATCAGAATCGCGAATGTACTCAAACTTAAATTCTTTTAGGCTATGTGTAATTTAACCGTTTCCATGGCACCCCCCCCCCCCCCCCCCAGTTTTCGTAATGATGACCCATACCTACAAATTGGTCCATATCACAGCCAGTTTTTGTCCTAAAACTATAAAACTGGTATCAAATGATAGATAAGACATTGTGCTTTTATTTCCATCTGTTTTTTTTTAATTATCTTATTTGCATACTCATGAATATTAATGAGAACATTACAAATAGTTAAAAAAAAGTATAGAAATAACGTAAACCTTTCATTTTTATCCTACACATATCAGAAAATAACTTCAAATGCACTTTAACATGATGACAAACCCCCAGGAAACAAAATATCCAATTTGAGGACCATAACATTAACTTTAAGTACCATTTTCACCGTTTCCATGGCAACACCCTAGTTTTCGTAATAATGGCCCGTACCTGCAAAATCGTACAAACATTTTTGTTAGTCGATACCTACCTGCAAAAATCTTCCATATCACGGGAAGTTTTTCTGCTAACTGTATAAAACTGGTACCGAATTACAGCTAAGACCTTGTGCTTTGGTTTAAAGGCTATACTTCGGAATACCTTATTTGCATACACATGAATATTAATGAGAATAATTTTAAAAATAGCAAAAAATACAGATAAAACGTTAACCTCTCAATGTTTTTCCTACCAATATCAGAAAGAACTTTAAATGTAGTTTAAATTGATGACAAAGTACTCAGAAAGCTAAGTATCTATATTGATACCCAAAAATGAACTGTAAGTAGCATTGTAACGGTTTCCATGGTAACCGATCCTTTCACAAATTTTGGAAATTTGACATCCACCTGTAATACTCCGCTAGATCTCAGTTATTTTTGATGAATCATGAAATCAATTGTTACAAACATAGATTTGAAGCATTGCTTTAATAGTAAATATTACTTTTCTGATATAAACTAATTTGCATATGTATGAATATTAATGCGAACAGTAAGAGATGTTGAAATTTTCGACAGACACCAGTCTTTCTCTTATAAAGCAAACAAAAATGCAAAATGGTTAGCTAAAGTTTACTATGATCACTGAATATTATTATTATTATACCACATTTATATAGCGCTCTTTTCACACAGGATATGTGCGTTCAAAAGCGCTGTACATGGATGAAATTAACAATCGGAACGAACCACATGATTATCTATCCAGACAATGAAAGATTTACAATAGATATACAATAAATTATAAAATATAAAAATCACTAGCCGGACGGTTAGTGAAGGATATACAAAAGATATACGATAGATATGAAATCATAAACCGGAAGGAACGGCATGATCGTCCATCCAGGCAATGAAATGTATGCAATATATATACAATAAATATAATATCACTAACCGGTAGGAACCACATGATTATCCACCCGGTCAATGAAAGATATGCTATATATATACATTAAATGTATAACCACTAACCGGTAGGAACCACATGATTATCCACCCAGTCGATGAAAGATATGCAATAAATATACAATAAGTATAAAATCACCAACTGGTAGGAACCACATGATTAATTACCAAGTCGGTGAAATATAAGCAATATATATACAATAAATATGATTTAAAGGTTAAGTAAACAGGCGGGACACTTTTTCGTAAATATTTGACAAATAGGTACCTTGTACGACGTAGTTTCGAAAACACAAAAAAAATACAGTCATATCGCACATAGCAGCTGTCATATATCACCGATAAGTAAGCACTGGCTAATTTTGGTCGATCGCTTATCTCCCTTGTGATGACGTCACTGATGAACATTCGCTATAATGTCGGACTAGATATCGTATAGAAAAGAATGGCACGTAATGTACTTCTGCTTCGTTTTAAGTGCTAAAATGGTAACTTGTGCTGCATATGTGTGTATCCCTGCCTATGGGTGTAGCTCCTAGTCCGACAGAGATTAAATAGGATTATTTAAATTACCAAAAGACGAGAAGTTCAAGAAAACGTGATGTGATTTATATTGGGTCAGCTAACATTTTGTCTCGATGGCTGTTGTCAGTGAAATTTATACTAGAGGAAATAGTGCAATCGATGACTTGGGTCTGCAATTATAAAAAAGGATATGCTACATTCTGTTATAAATCTGATTTAGGTCTAGCCCTGTATGTTAATGGGTTTTTTCTTCGTGGAAAATTATTCTATACAAACGTTTTGTTAACAGCGGTAACCCAAATCACGCAGGAGCTGTCTGATCAGGATCTGCTCTAATTGCTTAATCCGTAGACTTATTTCTTAAGATTCGATCAGGGTTGTCTAGCGTCTCTAATCCCTGTAATGAATATTCATGAGGTCATGAAATCTTTAATAAATATTCTTTAGAGAAAAATGATTATTGATTAATAAACACAATTTTGCACTGTCGGCAGGAGACACCTAATTAGCTTTTAATCAATTTCCCAATCATTCTCTTCTTATATAAACGGCTTCACGAGCGTTTGCAAATAGAGTAGATCCAGATCGGACAGTTCCTGTAAGAGCTGTCTGATCAGGTTCTGCTCTGTTTACTTATGAAATTTTGTTGATCTAATCCTAATTGATCTGTCAGAGCCAATGATCCATTTGAAAAGTTTAAGTTAACATTGTGAAGAAAAAGCCTTTAGATCTTCTTTATGAATATTTGTGTAAGAAATAATTATTTCATGGAGAGTTAATGATATATGAGCACAGGCTATGGCAGTAATTGTACAAGACCTACCGGTATATTATTTCATAAGCAAATCGACAAGAACCTGATCAGGGAGCTACAAGAGAAGCTCTCTGATCTGGATCTACTATGTTTGTAAATTTGTTTCAATACGCTTGATCTGGGTCTACTATGTTTGCATTGGCATAAACAGGCACATGGAATGAAGGGTTTATATTCGTGAAGTAATTTACTCACACATAATTTTTCATCAGGGAAATAGTTTATCATAAATATGATCCTTTTTGCAATTTTGGAACTTGGACAATTTTGACCATAAATCCATAGAAAACAAGATGTGTTTGTGAAAAACTATGCCCCCTCATATATTTGACCTCTGACCTTGACCTCTGACCTTGACCTTGACATGTCACCCCTCAAAATGTGCAGCCTCATGAGATACATGTACACAAGCATGCCAAATATCAAGTCTCTATCTCTACTGGTTCAAAAGTTATGGCCAATGTTAAAGTCGGCGATTTGACCCATATATTTGACCTCTGACCTTGAAGGATGACCTTGACCTTGACACGTCACCCCTCAAAATGTGCGGCTTCATGAGATACATATGTATGCCAAATATCAAGTCTCTATCTATACTGGCTCAAAAGTTATGACCAATGTTAAAGTTGCTGACAAACAAACAGACAAACAGACAGACAGACAGGGCAAAAACAATATGCCCCCCGACTATCGTCTATGGGGGCATAAAAAGTCATTCTAGATTACTGTAATTTACGGAATTGTTCATTGGGTGCGTTTTATAGTGTTACTGATTATTACCTACATAATGCCCAACTAACTTTGAGGCAACATGACCGCAATGATTGATTCCTCTTGATACTTTACCACAGCTACATAAAAGAATGCAACAATACGTAATATACAGGAAGCGGGTTTTATGGTCATGTACTAATCATTGTCCCCTGGTGGGTATTTTACAATCGGCCACTATGATAACTGACATCTGGAGACAATTGACCCTGCATGGGGCATTCGTGTGTAATATAGCTTACCACAATATACTACGATATGGCCTAAGGCCATTGAACACATTCATTCATAGAGAAATTCTAATGACTATGTTTACTGTTGTTTGCCTACAAAACATAATTAAATTGCACATACGAGTATACTGTAACATTATGATAAAAACAAATTTAGCAACAGTTTTAATGTGTTGACCATATATTTATAGACATTTTTATTTGTAGTGGGTCCAGTCATTTAAACATAATTCACAAGCTTTAGAAACATGAACATATTGATAAAAAAAATTAGTAATTCTTCAAGACTGACAACCATTTTTTATCAAGATCCACCTTTTTTTCATTTTCATAACAAACTACATATTTTGGTATTTTAACCTTTACTCGATTTTGTGAAAGTAATGCATCATTTTGGTATTGCAAATATTAAGTAAAACAAATAAATAAATTATTTCCTATTTTTCTGTATTTTGGTGGAATTTCATTCTTTTTCGAAAGCACGTACATTTATACATAGTAATGAGAACGTCCAATTCCATCTGAACCCACTTTGCCTAAATACGAAATTCATCTAAAGTTGTCCGGTTCTGTCTAAAAGTTGTTTGGACCCAACTCATGGGCGGGACCCAAATGGTCCCTCTGATCTGAATCTGCACTATTTGCTAAGGGTCTTGGTTCTAACCTCATCCTATTTTAAAATTATAGTTTATGAATAGTGTAAATTCACTGACAGGTAAAGTAAGTTATAACTCTTCGCTTGCTATTTACGTCAATATACGTACCTGTAAATAGTGAAAACCCAGATGAGACAGCTCCTGGAGGAGCTGTCTCATCAGGGTCTGCACTATTTACAAGTTGATTGTGCAACAAGTGCATTCCATAGCAGTGATTGCACAGCGAAATACGTGTACACAGTGAAGATATATGTAATTTTACAACAGGGCATGGGTAAAGAAGGAAAATTGTATCTTAAAATTCAGCAAGAGAAGGGTTAAAATTAACAAAATTAAAACACATGTGTTTAATATTAAATAGCATTGTTTTTCACACCTATAATAAACATCACACTCCATAAATAGTTTCCTATACTCGATAAAGTGTCACTTTCTATGGTTAATCCGTGGACGTAATGTCTGGAAAAGTGTGAAAATAATTTGGGTATTTATAGAAACTATGGAGTTGGATTTTATCTAATTTTGTCAGCAAAGAGAACAAACCCTAATAAGACGGTTCCTGTATGCTCTGATCTGGATCTACTATGTTTTGCAGAGGCGTTCATTTTAAGGAAAAGGTTAAGTTTCTGTGTACATTCCTCCCTGTCAATGGGATCCCTGACTGGCATGTACACAAATGACGTCACTACGCAAGGGAGATAATCATGTATCTATTTTCAAAATGCACGGTTAGCGGTACAATAAAAACTCGATTTAATTCAAAACAAGATAAAAACGGTAAGAATTTTTTACAGCTTGGTGTTTAACTAACTGTATACTATAAGAATTTGACGAAAACCCAATCTGTGTACTTGACCTTTAATTATGAAATCACTAACCGGTAGGAACCACATGATTATCTACTCGGTCAATGAGAGATTGATTCCTACAGCATATCCCAAGGGCTGCAATGGCAAAGGAATCGTAAGGTACGATAATTGATGAATATAAGCTACATTTCCTAAACTGTCCTAGTAGTATATGTTGAAGAAATGTGTTTTCAGAGATCTTTTGAAACATGCCAGTGAGCTTGCATCTCTAATGCCTGATGGCAGAGCATTCCAGAGTTTTGGAGCTGCATGCATGAAACTTCTCCCACCGTATTTTACCTTACGACTTTTTGGTACAACCAACGACAAGGAACTACTTGCTGACCTTAATTCTCTGCGGGGCCGATACACGTCAAGCATGTCGACAATGTACTTGGCGGATTCATTGTGCATGGCTTTATACGTAAGTGTCAGAATTTTGAATTCAATGCGATGTTGAACCGGAAGCCAGTGAAGTTCTCTCAAAACAGGCGTGATATGATCATATCGAGGAGCCCTGGTTATGATGCGGGCTGTTGTGTTTTGAACTCTTTGAAGTTTCTGCAGTGTGTTTTTTGAAATTCCATGCAGCAATGAGTTGCAGTAGTCTATTTTTGATGTAACCAGAGAGTTCACCAAAGTCTTGGTAGCATCAGGTGAGAGGTACTTTCTTATATGACCTATTCGTCGGAGCTGTGCATAACTAGACCTACACACCGAATTGATGTGTGACGCCATATCCAATTGTGAATCGAGCCATGTACCGAGATTCTTTATACACAAAGACGGTTTGATCTTAGAGGGGCCTACTTGCACATGAATGTCTTCAGGTACTACTGTTGTTTTTTTTGTATGAAACAGGATGACCTCAGTTTTGTCAGTATTGAGCTTCAGCATGTTCTGGTGCATCCAAGAGACTATTTCGTTGAGACAGATCTCAACTCGTGATAAAGCTTCTTGTTGACAGGAAATGTCCTTGGGCTTAAAGGATAGGTATAATTGCGAGTCATCGGCATAAAAATGGTGCTTTAGCCCATGGTTCCTGCAGATTGAGCAGACAGGTTTTGTGTACATGATGTAGTTTTTTGGTCCAAGGACCGATCCCTGTGGCACGCTATATTTCATATTAACTGGGGTGGACAACTCCCCATCTACTGACACTATTTGATAGCGGTCATTTAGATAGGAGGTCATCCATTCAAGGGGTTTCCCAATGATTCCGAAGTCTTTTTCAAGGCGCTTTAGCAATATTCCGTGATCGATAGTGTCAAATGCAGCCGATAAGTCAAGCATCACCAGAACTGTTGTTTCATCTTTATCTAGGGATTGAAGGATGTCATTCTGAACTTTCAGAAGAGCAGTCTCTGTTGAGTGATGCTTTCGGTATGCTGATTGATGGTGCTCATGTAGATTGTTTGAGTTCAGGTGGGACTCAATGCGTTTGTCAACCACTTTTTCTAACACTTTTGAGACAAATGGCAGATTTGATATAGGCCTATAATTCTTAAGTTCATTTGAATCGAGATCCGGTTTCTTTAAAATATGTTTGACATGTGACCTTTTGAAACTTTTTGGAACATAGGCATTGTCTAAAGAGGAGTTTACAATGTTTGTCAAAATCGGTAGGAGTTCATCAAGGCATGACTTTAACAGCCATGTAGGTATTGAATCCAGTTCGCAAGACTTACAGGGGGATGCCTTAATGATATGTCCTACTTCTTCTACTGTAGCTGTAGCAAACGTTTCTAATACGTTTGATGAATGCTGCATCTCAGTGTCAATCGGCGCACTGGATACAGTGCCTGATGCAATATCAGCACGTATTTTGTCCACTTTGTCAACGAAAAAGTCACTGAATTATTGTGCAAGATGCTTCGAGGACGAAGTCTTAGGCAATGAGATGTTACTAGTTGAACCTAGCAGATGCTTAGTGACTCTGAAAAGACTTTTTGAGTCTGCCTGGCATGCTTCAACTTTCTCTGAGTAGAAATCAATCTTTGACTTAATTAGTAGCCTGTTGACTTTGGCACACTGTTCCCTGTACAGCTGATGGTCTATTGTGAGTCTGGACTTTTTCCAGTTCCGTTCCAACTTGCGCCTTACATGTTTAGCATCATGCAGTTCCTGGGTATACCAAGGGCATGATGGTCTGAGCGTTATGGTCTTTGTACACAGTGGTGCATGTTTATTGACAAGTGCCGCCAGTGTCTGTGTATATGACTTAACCAGCTCATCAACATCTGTCGTCTGCATACTCGATTCGATGGGTTCCGAGTTTATGAGATCTCCTTTGAATGATTCTATATTAATTGCCCTAAGTTTCCGAAATGAAACAATTTTCCTCACTGTTGGGGGTTTCGCGGCCTTTGCCTCGAAAGTTACGGGAAAATGATCTCGCGAAACTTTACCACTACTGTCGGACAGTCCAGGATCTGTGAATTCAATGTTTGACACACAGTCATCACCGTCCCGTGTAATAACAACATCAAGGGTATGTCCCCCTATATGAGTGGCTTCACTCACATGCTGTTGCAGTCCAAATGATTCGAGTGTACTAATAAAGTTAGCAGGGTTTCTGTCATTTGGAATGTCAAGGTGGATGTTTAAATCCCCTACAATGACGACCGGTCTGTCGGTGGTGGCAAATTTAGATAAGAAAGATGGCCACTCATTCTCAAGAAAATCCCAAGTTTTTAGACCATTTGCACGTGATGGTGGCGGTCTGTAAACAACTACTAGACGCAGAGTGAAATCTCGGATACTGAAAGTGCAGTCCATGTACTCAAAGTTTGAGAAATCATTATCTCTTGTTGATGTATGGAGGCGGAGTCCTATTGAAGCCTTATGTATGACTGCTACCCCACCGCCACGGTTGCCATTGCAGCGAGGGACATGTCCGATTTTGTAATGAGTAGGAACCAGTTCGTTTAAACACGATTATCACCAATATTGTTAGATAAATAAATTTGGGACAAATCATATAGCACTGATGGTGATATATCTGTTTCCTAGGCAACCATTCTAACCTCATTGTTCATATTACAGAGTGTTTAAATACCTGCAACATTCAAAGATATTGCGGCCTACTTTGGCGATAATTATAAATGATATAAACATATACCCGGTAGTTGATGTATGAATGTTAAAGTTTGGTTCACTTTATGCAAATTACCTTATCTGCATCCTGATGAATATTAATTAGTGATAAGAAAACAAAGAGAAGCAATATTGAAAATAACGTGTTTGGCAGTATGCCGAGCACAACATTACACCATGCTTCAAATATAGCTTGCAATAATAAATGTACCTTTTGGTGATGAATAAATAAATGTTATGTCTTAAACTGTTACCAAATGACCATGCACTGCTTCCATGGTAACTGTTGAAAGCTAAGTACTTATGAGACCCCAAACAATCTTCTGTTATTGTTTCTAAAGTATCAGTGATTTTAAAGCCCATAAAGTCTGTGTTGAATTCATGGTATCAAGACTGTTTCGACCTTTGATATACCATCATCTGTCGAGAACTGGTAAGCCTGTGATGTGTTTTAAGACCCTTTGATTTGTCTGTCTTGCTAAGCCATCAGCAGCCGTGCCAATACCGAAGGGAACTGGTGTCAGCGTATACTTCATCAGCTCACCTATATCAATCTGCATATTGGGTCTTTGTGAACCACTAATAATTGCTACAATTCCTTGATTCCTTACGCTAAGAAGCTGCAAGGCAGACATGTTTTTTCACATCTATGACGGCTTACCAGTTCTCGCCAGATCAACAGTGAGAAACAGTCTTGATGCCCTGAATTCAACACAGGAAGAAACTGATACAAGGATCGTTCTTTACACCATGTATGCAAAAGACCAAGGCTACAAACAAATCTGTTCATCTTCGAACTCCAGATAGTGATATATTCTTCATTCTTCTGTATTACCTTAATAGGTTTGAAGGTGTTACTGTCTTGTTTGATACTGGCTCAAACAATCATCAAAAATAATAAACATGCGAGAAGTTGCCCAAGCAAACACAGAAGATTACCGATCAGCACTTCTGGGTCTCCATTTGTACCGTGGCTGTGATTCTCCAAGAGCATTCAATGGCAGAGAACATTTGACACCCATTAAGACCATTGAAAAGAAGTCAATGTTTATAAAACCATTAGCAGGTTTGGACAACTATTGGGATGTGTCTGGATATTTTGTGCAATACTTGGATGAATTTGCGTGTGCAATGTATGGCAACCCTAGATTTCACACTGTGAATGAATTGATATTGTTTAAGATTAAGGAGAAGTGTAGAGATAAGCCAACAGATGCACTTCGCAATGCTGATATGGGAACATTACACCCTTGTAGGGCCTGCTTAACACAGCACATCTGAACAGGTATTTACCAGTTCATACTTTGGAAGAGATCTCACTTCCCCGACCCAGACGTTCCCCCTGTTTTAGAGAAGAATGGTTGTCAACATGCAACTCTGACAGTTAATCAACCGAAATGATTACATTGTGGCCTATAATAAGGTTCACTGTATGGTAGCACTGTACGCCGACAATAATCGGGGTTTTCAATATGGCAGTCGTGTAATGTCGACGAGGTAAGTGTCCTTTGTCTTTGGTCTAAACTTTTTTAATACGACATCTCCTACACTAAATTTTATATGAAATGAAAGAACTTGACACCCCAAATCAACGGCTACTAATCGTTTTTGGTACAATCACAGCATTTTCCTAAAATCTGTAGGCAAACACGGCGTGTTGAGAATTTGAAAATTGAAGCGAGAGAACTGAACAAAACTGACGAATTTTCTGCTTAAACGAATGCATCGATAAAAGTATGTATCCACAAGTACGGAGACTGTCCAGCTTCTCATGCATGGCCATTATTTGCTCATCAAAACCCGTTTTAATAGAGGGTTGAAAGGTTTTTAATTCTACATGATGTACGCCACGGTGCATAACGTAAACAAAGCAATGTACGCCACGTAGAAAGCGATTTATGTATGCCACGGTGATACGGATCTAGGAAAATTCTGTACGCCACGATGCAGATATAAAGGAAAAAACAACTCATAACCTGCCTTATTGACATGTACTAAATTCTTATTTTTCTAATTTTCTTTTTGACATTCCGTGAATGTCCTGAGGTCGAATTTTTTTGACAATTTGATGTTTTTTATTTGAACGCAAAGTCTGGTCTTAAAAATGTATTTAAAACGTTCGTGTTAAATTACATCGGTTTTAGAACTTGGTTGGAATGCGTCTCAGTTGTATGCCAAAAGCAATCGTCGTCTTTACCGTCATAATCACAGTAGTAACATCGATACACGACTCTGAAAAACAAAAAAGCATAGTTGTTATTTTTCTCCAAAGAGTGCAGTACTGAGTAAAAACAAAGTCTGAAGCAGCTTACTACAGAAAATTTATATAACCAAAGCATTTTAAAGGAAAGAGCGCCGTTAATGTTGCAAATTCCGGTCTGTTAACAGCTTTTGTAAGTATTTGACTTCAAGATGAGTTACACGCAATTCAAAGCCGTGTTTCGACATAATAATGAAATTGATTAAATGTGAAGTACGTCGAGCTAGGGCTAGAACTAATATACGTGACTATGAGACAAATGCATAAAAATGTGACAAAATGGCAATATTCATGGTTTTCAACAATTAAATGACACAAGGTCAAGGTCTCTATTCTTATATAAACGATAAGGAATCTAATTGTTTGTCATGCCCTTTGACGAGGTGCAATTTGAGTATGATCAATCAAGAATCATCATACTTCAATAGCATGTATTCATGTATATCATGAACTGAGGGTAATAAAGAATTTGTATTTGTATTTGTATTTGTATCTGTAATAGTTGTAGGCCTGACATATCTATTATATAATATCCTTGTTGAAAGTGATCAGAGATAAGTGAAAATGAGGTCAAGGTGAACGTGTGGCTGTGTGATGTGAGTGGATTGTGAATGGTCCAAAGTAATGACCGTGTAAGTATCGAAGGTCTCAGACAAGTGATATGGCTGTTAAATGAAAAACTAAGCAACATTGATTGTTTCATCTTCAAATAACGTCAAAGTCACATTCAGGTTTGGCGATATGAGTAGATGGCCACTGGTCGAATCTAACGTGTATGTAAGTTTTAATGCATTAATCAAGCATTATTGGTGTAATACATATTTTTTTTAAAGAGAATAACCGCACTCAATATGGTGTTCTACGTGCAAATAACGCAAAGAGGTCTGTGATATGTGCGGATGGCCAATGATTCAAGGTAATAACTGTGTAATTGTTCAGGGTATAAGAAAAGTAATAAATAATAATAAACAGTGTTCAAATAATCCCTGATAGACTTTCAAGTAATCGGTGTTCATGTTGCCTGTGTACGTGTGATACATGCTACTATGTATTACAAGTGGTACTTTAAAAAACTCTGTTGTCGTCTGCACAGTATGTCGTCTGCTACAATTGTCATTTGTTTACCCACCACCCCGGCCACCCCCACTTACAAGAGTGTTCGGAGGATCACGTGTTTCACCTGATCGCAGCTGACACAAAAACTAATTGTTAATATGAAAAAGGGGAATAACTCATAAATATTGATGCTAGAGTTGTGGCCCTTTTACATGACACTTCCGTTCATCATGCTTGTTCCATGTGTGAAATTTGAAAGCTCTATAATGATTAGTTTAGAAATGACTGCAAAAAAAAGAAGAAAGTGTGACGGACAGACAGACAGACGGACAGACGGACAGACGGACGGACAGACAGACAGACAGACAGACGACGGAAAAGTGACCCCTTAGTGACACACTGCCTCTCGGCAGGTGACACAAAAAACTAGAAATATGTCCATAGGACACTGAACCCCCCCCCCCCCACACACACACACACACACACACACACACACACTTCAGGTGTCACAGAAAGTGAGGGCCATAACCATGTATGCAACGCGATTTATGCCATGTTTGTAAATAAAGGGCTGCAACTCCTAAACAACAGAAGCGATTTACATGGCTATCGAACTAGACCAAGATATACTGGCGACAAACATGTGTGTAAAGTTTGGTGTGGGTTGGATAAATACTTTCCAAAACAGAGTCCGGATAAGATATTTTATGTATTTTTTGCAAATAAAGGGCCACAACTCCTAAACGACTTAAGCGATGTACATGGCTATCGAACTTGACCAGGATATATTGGCCACAAACATGTGTAAAGTTTGGTGAGGAATGGAGAAATACTTTCCAAGAAAGAGTCCGGACAAGATATTTTAAAAGTCTTTTGCAAATAAAGGGCCACAACTCCTAAACAACTGAAGCGATGTACATGGCTATCGAACTTGACCAAGATATAATAGCCACAAACATGTGTGTAAAGTTTGGTGTGGATTAGACAAATTCTTTCCAAGAAGTCCAGACAAGATATTTTAAAGTAATTTTTGCAAATAAAGTGCCGCAACTCCTAAACGACTTAAGTGATTACAAATACTTTCCCAGAAATAGCCCGGATAAATTCTTCTAGATGTGCGTACGGACGGACGGACGTACATACGTACGGACAGACGTACATACGTATGTACGGACAAGAGCAACCCTATATGCCACCACTCTGTGGGGGCATAACAATACCACTCTAACAAACAGCTTGGATTCTGATAGGACGCCGAGTAATCTTGACTGTTTGCATTGGTTATTACAGAGTTAAAACCATGAAAAGTTGTTGTTCAAGCTTCACTTCTATTTTATAAGGGGCTAGACAGAGCTTCTTAAATAACATACCCCAGTCCGTCGTAGTGAATGGATCCTCTTCTTCCAAACTCCCTACATCCTCTGGAGTTCCCCAAGGCTCAGTTCTCGGCCCAACTCTATTCTTAATATTCATAAATGACCTTCCTGAGCATGCCCAGTCTTCCACAGCAAGGCTGTTTGCAGACGATACAGCTGTCTATATATCACTCTCTGTATCCTCTCACTCAAGTTTCCTACAGCAAGATCTTCCCAAACTTGAAATTTAGGAAAATACATGGGATATAGCTTTCAAGCCAACAAAGTGTTTAGGTGATACACATCGCCAAGCGCAATACACCTATACAAACTCAATAGTTTCTGCACAATAACTCTCTTGACACAGTAAATGCAGCCAGCTAGTTAAGTGTAACAGTAAATGATCTCTCATGGCACACACATATTGACAACATCACAAAGAAAGCAAATCAGACACTTGGTTTTCTTCGGCGCAGCATCAAAGTACACTCTGAACAACTCAAATCATCAGCATACAAGACACTGGTAAGACCACAGCTTGAATAGTGTTCAGCCGCCTGGTCCCCCTACACCGCTACTCTCATAGACCAACTTGAAGCAGTGCAGTGCAGAGGAAAGCTTCTCGTTGGACCAAAAGGGACTACGACCGTACATCCTCTGTAACTGACATGCTACTATCTCTAGAGTGGTGCCGACTAGACCTTCGATGCATTGAACAACGCTTGGTTATGTTTCGCAACATCCTGCATTACCAAGTAGCAATCCCCATACCAAAACATGTGACCCCTCTAACTAGATCATCTCGAAATTCTAATGCGCAGGCGTTACATGTAATACAAAACCAAAACTGATTACCACAAGTTTTCTTTTTTCCACAGAACAGTGGTCCACTTGAATGGTCTGCCATCAGACATTATCACCCTGTCCGGTCCCAAATTCAATCTGGCTATTAGCCAGATTGAACATATCTTACCATAAGTACATCTGCTCTGTTTTAAATTTTTTAACAAACAATTTTCTTATTTTTTAAATGCCTTTACTCTTTTCTTACTAATATTCTTGGTGGTTGACGCCCACAAGGGGTTTCACTCAAAGGAAGATAGATAGAAGATTGATATATTGTCGAACATTGAAAGAGGATCTAAGAATCATGTCTGTTAAAGTGATAGTTCCTACAATAAACGCATATTTTCATGAACATGATAAAACATGGTACTTGTTTTGTTCAATTATTACTGTGAAATTTGTCAATCTGAACTTATTTTAAATAGACAGAGATAATTCTGAACGAGTGAAATAATGGCACGAACCCATATCGAGGTGTGATAAAACATTTCACTATAATTATACAAGTACATATCTTGATCAGAAATCCTCCAAGAAATCGCGCAAACAGCAACTCAGATCCTGTTATTGATTATTTACTAAACCAGGTCATGTTTATAACATAAACTATTATTGCTGTCGTATTATAAAACTTTACCCGAATAAATATTAATATTAATACATTGGCGAATACAATCGGGTCTTCGATATAAAACTCATGAAAGTGTTGTCTTCTTCAGCACCCAGTGGGGCAATTGTTGGACAGGGCCTGACACACCAGACTGAAGCCAGTAGCTGCAGAAGTATACAGGTCTTGCCCGGGACACTTTTATATTTCGTAAATTAACCATTTCATCCATGAATCTTCATGTTAGAAATAATGATGTCATGCATATCTTTTAGATTAATTTGTTATAATAGCACTGTGACACGGGGATTGTTGGCCATGGCAGAAACTGAAGAATCAAATCTACACTATATCATAAGCAAACAGAGCAGACCCTGATCAGATGACTCCTGTAGAAGCCACCTGATCTGGCTCTACTCTGTTGGCAAAGGTGTAAAAAGGCGTATTTATGGCGTAAAGAATTAAGACAGCTGGATATTTTACACAGTGTGTGTTTACTTGAAATTTCTTTAGTGACCAGTGCTATATGTGAATCATTGCCGGAACCACCAGGACTTTGTGTACAGAACTGTATAGTTTAGTGTATGGATTGTGACAGTGTGTGTATATATATATTATATCATATCATAAGCAAACAGAGCAGACCCTAATCAGATGGCTCCTGTTGAAGCCATCTGATCTGGGTCTACTCTGTTGGCAAAGGTGTAAAAAGGCGTATTTATGGCGTAAAGGATTAAGACAGCTGGATATTTTACACAGTGTGTATTCACTTGAAATTTCTTTAGTGACCAGTGCTATATGTGAATCATTACCGGAACCATCAGGACTTTGTGTACAGAACTGTAGTGTTTAGTGTATGGATTGGGACAGTGTGTGTATATATAGGATATTTTGTTTCTTGTTGGACGCTATAGGAACTGGTAAGCAATTTATTATTTTCTTTCCTAGAATAGGTAGTCTGTGCACAGTGCATGTTATTTATTTCATTATTCTTGAAACTGTATTAGGCAATTTCTAAATTATATTTAAGATTTCATTTGCAATGTGCAGGGTTGTTAATTGAATTTATAAGTAGCTTAAGAGTATACTTATTGTTTTGATTTAAATAGCCATTTTTATTAACCCCGTGAATGGTGTGATAAGTGATATTTGTACACTTGACCACTATGTCATCTGGTTACGGGTTGAGATATTCTGAGTAGTTGGTCAGAGTTGTCTCTCTTACACTGTCAAAAGTGTTCTGTTCGGATGAGATAAGCTGCTGCATGTTTTGAATCTGTTGCAGACTGGTTGACCCCATCCTTTTCTCCCTATCTTTAATTACCTTTTGTCTGACCCTTAGATAACCATTTCTCCCAATTTGTATATATTAGCAAATACATGACCCAATCCATTCACAATCATAGTCACGTGATCGAATAGCGCAGTTATAAGAACTAACCCATAGTCAAAATTGGGGTTCTGTCACAATGTTTAAACAAGCAGCTGTGATATTAATATTGATACACGTATAAAATTTATACACGTGGCAGATGCATTTGCTTAGTCATGTACATGCACCTGTGTAATCATATGTATCACTGAATGAGGCCTCGTGTCGAATAGTAAAACGATTTTTTCGGGATTTATGCGTTTTGTATTGAACGCGTTATTTTTATGGAGAAAAGAGATTTTGTTGCCACATATATATTATGTTATTTAGACTCTGCTAGATGTATGGGTAACTGTTATTTGCATCTCTCGATATTACAGATTTGTTACACGCATGGGTTGTTATTTCTAATTAAATGTGCTGCTGCTGCTGATGATGATGATAGTTATGATGATGATATGGTAGCTGTACCGATTATTTGATATGAAATATTAAGTGCCCCAGTCTATATAGGAAAATTTTGCTGGAACATATTTGCTGAGGGTTATTTGTATTTTTAGTGTTTCAGTATTTCTGCTGGTAAAATAAATCTAATATTGACAGACATCAGTGTGATGATAGTTATGCTTGACTTAGTCTATGGTGTAGTCTGGTATAGGTGTACTGTCTGTAAGTATCCTAGTATCCGAGATATTGATATTGACCAAATGTTACTAGTCACATGACTAGTGGCTGTCAACTGAAACATGTCAATGGTTATGCTTTAGATGGAAGTTTATTGAAAAAGTGAATTAGGCGAAGTGCTGACACATCAGATTGTGAATAGGGTTATGTGTAGAGTTGTTTACCTTGCAGAGTGTATTGAAATAGATATTTGTGCTGTATCGGTTTGTTGTTTCAAATGTAAATACAAGATTGACACATTGAATACACATGTGTATCAGTGTGCAACAATACTAACAGTTTGGATGCAGATCAGATTAGATTAGATAGTTTATTCGGTTTAACAGTAAACCGGTTTATACCCCTAGTGGTCGTTTTTGCCACTGACCGTTCCAAGGCGGTACTCTCTTTGTCACCCTTGCTTTTGTTTATTGGTGTCTTTGTACTTGTGTGTTTGTTCAGGTTTACAGTTTTTGTCTCGTGTGTGTTTGTGTGTATGTGTGTGTGTGTG